>JANQBM010041968.1:0-10289 GCA_025594535.1 Erythroxylum domingense | reverse complement strand
TCTAAGAAAAATCTCCTCCAAACATTTCTTCTCCTTTCCCACCAAAGGATTTTGTTAACCAAGTTGTCTTGGAAGAATAAGAGGTAATCAAATTGGTTAAGAATACAACAACAAGGAGAGGATAGATTAACAAAGAAAAGGATTCAAAAGCAAAAGGCTTTGGATACAAGAAGAAGGAGAGGATAACGCAGCAAGAAATTAAAGCTGTAGTGAAGGAGTCAGTAATATCACTATCTTGTTTATGTTTACTATTATCCTTATACCATATCATGTATAGATTGGCATGATGATTTGGATATATTGCTTTCGCTGCAAATAAGATTTCTAAGAAGTTTTGAAATGTATCGGTTCTCCAAATATGGCATGCTTTATTTTCCCGATGTAGCACTCTCTTAATAATCTCATACGGACCAATGTGTCTAAGGCTTAGCTTACCCTTTTTACCAAACCTCAACACTCTTTGCCAAGGTAATACTCTCAGAAACACTCTTATCTCCTCTTTAATACTCTATATCTCTTAAGTGCTAATCCATATAACTCTTCTATCTATCCTGTGCTACTTTAATTCTATTATGGATAAATTTAACCTTATCAACATTATCTTGAATCAATTCTGAGCCTTCAACAATCTTTAGACCCTCTTCATCACAATATAAAGGCAAACAACACTTTCTACCATATAACGCCTCATATGGTGCCATATTGATACTACTTTGATAATAATTATTATAAGAAAATTCAATTATAACTACATACTAATCCCATGTTCCTTAAAACTCCAAAACACAAACTCTGAGCATATCCTCAATAGTCTTAATAGTCTTTTCACTCTGTCCGTCTGTCTGAGGATGAAATGGTGTATTGAAGTTCAACTTCATACCCAAAGCTATTTGTAAACTATCCTAAAATCTCGAGGTAAATCTAGGATCTTGTCTGATACAATAGACACTGGAATCCCATGAATTGATCTTTAGTAAATTTGTGATTTATTTATAATGCCATATTAAGTGATTATGATTGCTTTAATATACCATTATCATAAGGTATGTTCTTGAACGTCCTCTAGATGCTTAGGTATATACCCTATGGTAGTGGGGTGTTACATATGCAATGTGTCTTATGGTCTTGAGACACCACTCATGGTAGTGAGATGCTGCTAGCTCATCGAAATACTTTTGGCATAAAAACTATGTTTTGTGATGATAGAGGGTTATGTTTTCATATGGGAGAAGTTTGAAGAGCCGAAAAAGAGGTTTTAGGAGAATAAAGAGGGGAAAATCTCTCATCCTTTGGAGACCCATGGAAAGCTATACATTCCGACACTAGTTTAAAGGTGACATCGACGCTGACGACTTGGTTAAATATTTCTCTCATTGATTGTTGTTCTTTCTATAATGGATTGATTGTGTTATCCTATGTTTAATATTTAGGTGATATGTGATAATGATTGAACGCTCTATTTGATTATTTTTATGTAAGAACCCATTGTTAGAATTTCAATATAATCCGTAATTGTTGTATTTGAGATTGATTTATAGAGACTAATGGTTCATAATCATTAGGGATAACATAACCCAAGTTAAATGACCAAAGCATATATGGTTGTTGCTTATATTGGTTTGTTTTCCTAATTCATAATATGTCTATCCAATTAAATCTATAGCTCGTATCCTAGGTTATTCAGTGGATAGGTTTAATTAACGATCATCTATTAATTAAACACAGCGTAAGGGAAAATCGGGATTAACAGAGCTTGCTATTAATCTACGACCAATAGTTGCTAAGAGAGGTTTGATAATAATAAATCAATGAAATATGTTCAACTGGTTGTAGGCCAAGATTAAACCAAAGAACCAGACTCCCAACGAATTCATCACTCTCATCATTTTCAAATGTTTTCTTTAATTTGTTTTCATTAGCTTAATTTCATTTTTATTTTCTTATTTCAAACTAAACAAAACTGACCCCCCAAACCTAAACATTGATTATTTTGATAATAAAAGCTAACTAAACACTCTTTGTGGGATCGACTCAGACTCACCACTACTATAGTTGTAGGTCTAGTTTATTTTGCATAGTGTTACGACGTGTTTACTTAACTTTTAAATTAACGTAGCGTTACGACGCACTTACAACAACTAAATAAAAATTTCTATTATGCTAGCAATTTTTAAGAAGATTGTGTTAAGAATACAGCTGGTAGCCAGTTGAGAGTTGTGATATAGCTAAGTAATTGGGGGCATTCATGATAAAATGTTTTTCTTCACATCAAAAAGCTAAAATGACACTCTAACCAAGCTAAATAGAAAACATAACCTATTTAAGTAAATGGGGGACATTCATGAGAAGTGATTTACTTACATCAAAAGACTAAGTGATCGTTAAAGAAAATCTAGAAAGATGGTGCTCGCAATAAATCAAACCTACCGATCTTTTAAAAATAATAAGAATTTCCATTAATGGTTACATAGTGATAGTTTACATTTTTTTATAAATCAATAATAATAAGTTCATGCTTATAAGTGCCATAGGTACATGAATATGGTGTCGATATTTTGAATGATATGTATATTCAAATTAAAGCACTTAAACATGAAAGGAATAATTTAGTATGTTGACATATATAAGTGGTTAATGTTTAAAACAAATTCAATTCCATGACATTTGATGCAATTGTACCATTATTACAATGTTACATGATAATGTGTTTATGTGTTTTGTATTTTGTTTGATTTATGGTTTTAGTTTTGCATAGGGATAAGCAAAAATTTAAGTGTCAGAATGCTGATAGGTTTATATTATAGTATGTTTTCCAGACCTTTAACTGTGTTTTTAAAGTGTTTCTTAGATGATAATCATGAGTTTAAGACTTAGAATTGTTTTCTTGTTGGTTTTTTATGTGTTTTAATTGTGTGATTATTTTACAACAAGGATTTTGTCTTAATATTATGTTTCACTTCTTATATTTCATTATCTTGGATGTTAATTTTGGTTAGTGTTATGTTGACTAATAGATGGATATTTGACGATATTTTTATACCCATATTTGATATTTTATACTTTTATTGTATATTTGGTACTTAATGTAATTCAAGTGTGTTTATATGTTATAATTTCTTTCACAGACTTAAAAGAGAAGAATTCAGATGAAAAGACGACATAGAATGAAGAACTGAAGCGTAGAAGTAATGTTATGCATCTATGTCGTGCACTTGTCTAGGCTGTGCAGAATCACAATGTCATGAAATTTTGGACATATATAATCATGTACCAGACTATGTAAGTCCCATAAACCCTTTTTTTTAATATAAAAACATATTTTGGTGGCTAATGAAGGGAGAGACTTTGAAGAGATGATTTCCAGACATGGAGTCATTCTCTAGGTACAAGATTGGTCCACAAAAGAAGAAATCACGAAGAAAACATTGAAAGATCCATTAGAATATAAGATCAAGCCTCTACATCACTAGAACAATCGATAGAAGACAATTAGGGAGATTTAGAATTATGATTATGTTATTTTCAATTCTTATTTCCATTTATGTATGCCTAATTTCGTATTTGATCATGTGTAACTAAACATCCAATTAGTATTTAGGTTAGATGAACCTTATGTTAATACTTTGATATGATTAGGTTCTTCTATCAAAGCAATTGTTTGTTTTATATATTGTAATTTGATTACGCATTTTATTTATATTTTAATAACCAGAAAATATCATATATTAATATGATTTTATACATCGAGATTGAGAAATCCTAGTATGAATAGATCTACCATAATTAGAAGGATTTCATTGAAACCTTAGAAATAGGATAACATAAATCTTCTAGATTAAGGTCAAACCTAATAAAGGGACTCATGAATCGTAACACAATCCTATAAGATTTAACTTGAGTAATTCGATTAGAGACTTTAGGATTAGTTGTTAGTAGGCTCATAGTTTGCTATTAGCATATTATAAGAGTCTCCATGGTCCAATACATTAACAAAATAATTGTTAGATAAAAGATCAATCTATTAAGGTTTAAGGGATTCGAACCTAGATACTAATTTCTAATAACGATAGTTTTTAAAGTGAATTTCTCTGTTTTTGTATTCATTATCATTTCCTATTTCTTTCATTGATTTAGTTTTTATTTTTTTTATTAAAAATATAAAATCAATCCGTAGGCTAGGTAATAGGGGAAGGGTAATTACTATTATTCATCATCTTCTTAGGATTGGCTCGTACTTGCATATACTAGCTACAACTACTATGTGCACTTGCAGTTATTACATAATTGACCAACTCACAAAATACGTCAATCAAGTTTTTGGCGTCGTTGCCAGAAACTTTGATATTAGGAAAGCCTAAATGATACTCTAGTCATTTTCATTTTATTTTTATCTTTGTATTGATTTTATTTATTTTAATTTTAATTTTTGTATTTATTTTATTTTATTTTACCTTATTGCATTTGCGACATTAATTTAATTATCTTTTGAATTTCTCTACTTAATCTTAAGTTCTAGTTTATTGTAGGAATTACGATTCATTGTCATAGCCACAACTCATAATGGAAGGATGGAGTAGACAGGACCTTTATAGGTACCATAATATGCCTTCGTGAACTATGACATCACGATATGGGAGAGTGAGGTGTTCCCGTATGTTTTTAGAAGCTCGATCTATATTCAAGTTATGTAGCAATATTAGTGGGAGTTATCAGTGTAATCATGAATGTCAAGCACTTACCTATATATGGGAGAAACCGAGCATATACAATCGACCTCAAAGTGCTCTATACGAGAATAACTACAATTCAGAGTGGAGCAATTCTTATACTTATGGATGGAACGATTATGCTCCAACTGGATAGTTATAGCACCAAGCACCTCTATATAACAAGCCAACACTAAAAGATAAATTAATGAATGAAAAATATTTGAGAATGAAGAAAAGAGTAGGATTAGGTTCATAAATGGAGGGACAGTTCAAAAAGAGCTTATAGAAGAATAATAAAGTATTGCAAATAAACTAATGGATTACCTTACCAAGAAAGTAGCTAGTCAATATGAATTCAATGAGAGATTTTCTTCTCCTACATACAATGAGTATAATTTAAGTTTCTAACCATCTAAGAGTGAAGAAGAGATAACAATCGATTTCATAAATGAAGATACATTTTAAGAAAGCAAGGTAATTACTATTTTTATTAATATGATGATCGAGTTAATTTAAGATTCAAATGTTAGGCATTGGGAAAGAGAGGCTCATATATAGAATATAATGCATCAAATCGATTAGCCAGTAGAGATATTATCCAAAAGAAACTAGGGAGTTTGCCTAGTCCTAACGAAATAGAACCTAACGAATTTAGAATGGCAATCACACTTAGTAATGAAGATGAGCTCTCAGAAGAAAAAGATGAAGAGGAAGCAAGTATTACAGATCAATTAATGGAATTTTTTATTAAAATAAAAGTTGAACGATGTGAATTTGAGAGAGAAGAAAAGGCAATCATGATTGGAGTAACATTACAAGAAGAGTTTTTTGAAGAAAAAGAAGAAGAAACCTCCATCCAATAAGAGAAAGTAAAGGAGCAACAAAAGATGACTAAAGAAGATGACCCAGAAGCCTCTGTCCAAGAAGAAGAAGAAGAAAAGTGAACAAAGGTGATTGAGGAAGAACTAGTGAAGGAATCAAATAAGGAAACTACTTACGAGGTGTTGGTAGTGACCTTAAGTATAGAAGGTTCCTGTTTCCTCCAACACAAGCTGCTTGAGCCAATCAACGATTCAGGGAGTTTCATTATCCCTAATTTTATTACAATTTGTCATTAAAAAGGGCATTATTACTTAAAATTGGATTTATTAATTTGATAAATTATGTACTTGTTATTATATTACAATAAGTGACTTGTTTACAGGATGGAAACAAGCTGCTGATTATTGATCCAAGATGAAGAAAACGTACAGGTTACGTTGAGCTAACGAGGTTAAAGAAGTACTGCATGGGAGGCAGTCATGAGTTAGTTTTAATTTTATTTCAATTTTGATATTATCTTATGTTTGTTTCAATTTTGTTATTATCTTATGTTTTCATTTTTCTTAGTAGAGGATTTTATTTTCTACTATATTATTTCTTTTGTTTATTTTTATCCCTTTCTCTTATATTTTGCAAGGATATTAGTTTCATATCAGATGGACTAGAATTAGAGAAATCGTCATAGTCAGGAAAGTACCTACTTAACCCCCTCATATTTTCATAAATGCTTATATTGTGTATAATTGGGACATTGTACAACTTTAAATGTGGGGATAGGTTTAATAAATCTTAACAAGTTTTCTTTAAGCTTATTATAATCTTGATTATAATATTATATGAATTGATGCCTAAAATTGGTTGAAATATACCTGTAAATACTATATGTCCTTGGGAATATTGATTTGAATTAGTGTGTAGGTTAGAATAAAATTAGTTTTCTAAGTCATATTTTTCTTAATCATTGAAATATTCAAGTTGAATAAAAATTACATATGATATACACACATATATACCTAAAATGTTTTTGAGCTTTTGACCATAAAGAGCAAATTTTCAAAATTTTTAACCTCTTTTTATTCTTTCATGTGTGTGATATCTTGTATAGTAAGATAATTATAGAACTTGCTTTTATTATGCATTTTAAGACTGTATTTTTTAAATTAGAAGCATTGAAATGATAAAGGCACTCAGATTCACTAATTTGTTTTAGCCTGTTTCTTTGAAATTACCATACATTTAATTTGATCTTTAGGAATAAGCCAGTTAAGCGTTATCCTTTTTCATTGACTTTACCTACATATTAGCCTGATTCATATTTTTCTTTGAAGAAATGGTTATTGTTTTAAAACTTGAATTTTATTTACAATATTTACTTTTAAGACTAGAAATTATGAAAGATCCAATTTTTCTTAAATTATGGTATTGATTGAATAGTTTGAAAAGAAGAAAAATAAAAGAAAAGAAAAAGAAAAGTATAAAAAAGACAGAAAAAGAAAGAAAGAAAGAAGGAAAAGAAAGAAAAATAAAAATAAAAATATAGTATACCAATGGATTTATAATGAAAGGACCTATGTATACTTGTAAATAAGTCTTATACTATTTCTTTGAGTAAATTTCCTTTACTTAACCCTTTTATTATCACATTCATATAGTGCCAAAGCCCTAGTTCAACCTACACAAAAATCTTTTGATTTTTGTTTCTAGTTTATACATAAGTGGTGGAGATGTGATTTTATTGCAAACCTATGGTAAGAGATCTACTATGCATTGATTGAGAGTTTTGATAGTTTTAACCATAAACACTTGAGTGCATTGAGTGAAATCTTGGTGAGGGTATAAAGATTTTTTCTTTTGATTTCAATACAATTGTTGATGTGAGTACTATTAATATTTCATAGGAAGTTAATTTTATGACAACTTGACTCTAATTGTATGTTAAGTTAAATTAACATGACACGATGATAGTATGAATAGACAAATTGAGAATGATGATGGATTGAATTTATAAATTTATAATTTTGATTATGGTTTGCTTGAGGGCAAGCAAAAGATTAAGGGTGGAGATGTTTGATAGATAGATATATGACTATATTTCTACACCCATATTTGATGTTTTTGCTTCACATTTTATACGTTTATTATATATTTGGTACTTAATATGCTTCAAGTATGTTTATAACTTATAATTGCTTTCATAGACTTAAAGGAGAAGAATTTGGACAAAAAGACGACATAGAACAAAGAATTGAAGCATAGAAGTGATGCATGACTATGCACTTGTCCAGGCCATATAGAATCATGGTTTCAAGCATTTTTTGAGGTCTAATACAAGACTATGTAGAAAACCTTGTAAGTCCCAAAAACACTAGTTTTTAATATAAAATTACATTTTCAGTGGTTAATGAAGGGAGAAACTTTGGGGAGGAAATTTCTAAATATAGAGTCATTCTCTATATATGATTTTGGTTTAAAGAAGTGGAAAGCACGAAGAAACCATCGAAAGATCCATAAGAACATAAGATCAAGTCTCTATATCGTAAAAACATTCGATAGAAGACAATTAGGAAGATTTAGAATTATGATACCATATGTTTTCCATTCATATTTCTATTTATACATGTTTGTTTCGCACTTGATCATGTGAAACGCTCAGTTAGTATTTAGGTTAGATGAACCTTATGTTAATACTTTGATATGATTTGATTCTTTTATCAATACAATTGGTTGTCTGATATATTATGCTCCAATTACACATTTTATTTATGTTCTAATAACCCAAGAATATTATATCATAATCTAATTTCATACGTGGAGTTGATAAATGCTAGTGTCAATTAATCAATCATAATTAGAAGGAGTTGAATGCAACCTTAGAGATAAGATGACATAAATCTTTCAGATTAGGGTCAAACCTAATAGAGGGACTTAAAAATCGATAACTCAATCCTATAAGATTTAACCAAAGTAATTCAGCTAGAGACCTTATGATTGGTTGTTAGTAGACTCAAGGTCAATTGTTAGCATACAATAGGAGTCATCATCTTCCAATACATCAACAAAACAATTGCTTGATACAAGATCAATATGTTAAGGGTTTGAGGGGATTCTAACCTAGATACTAATTTCTGATAACAATAGTTTTCTAAGTGAATTCCACTATCTCTACATTCATTATCATTTCCTATTTCTTCAATTATTTCAGTTTTTATTTTCTATTTATTAAAAATCTAAAATCAATTTGTTAGCTAGATAATAGGGGAATAGTAATTACTAGTATTCATCATCTTTATGGGATCGATCCGTACTTGCCAATATTAGCTACATCTACATTATGCACTTCCAATTATTACATAATTGACCAACTCACGAAATAGGTCAATCGTTAAGCATGATTATCGATTTCAAAATTCATATTAGGGTTGATTCTTCAATAGTTTCATATAACTTTATTCTTGTTGAGTTTAATATAGTAATGTTTGTTGTATTTGTTATATTTATAACTGATAAGAAATTGAGAGGTTGAATCAAAGGTATATGTGTTAAGTTGTGAAATGAGAGTTTGTACCTTAATAGACCTAAAAATATCAAATTAATAAAATATTGAAGAGAGATCTTAATTGTGAGTTAATTCTCTTTTAGATTGCTTTAAATCCAATTAAATATTTAGGGGTAGTTTTGTGAATCAAAAGGATGCAATTTTATTATATTTCAATTGGGATTACTTGATTTGATCTCTAGATATTGTAATAAAAAACTTAGGATATCTAGGATCAGGCATAGTTGAATTAATAAAATAAAGGATAGACAAAACAAGGATAGAATAACCGTTAAGTTTCCATTATTGATTAACTTCATTCTTATTGGTGGCTTCACTTACTTAATTGTTTAGTTTTATTCGTTCATTTCAATTAATTTGTTTTGATTCAATTAATTCAATCTTTATTACATTAGAAAAAATGCATTCAAGTTGTTAAGTGATTAATCAATCCTCGTGGGAATGATAACCTTTATACTATGAGTTATGATCTGTATACTTGCAGTACGAAATTTTTTTTATGTAAAACTATCAACAAGTTTTTGGCACCAATGTTGAGATTGATTTACCATCTTATTCAATTTAAATTCTTTTATGATTGTAAATTCCTGGACACAAGACTAAAAAAAAAGGAAACTTCAAATTGAGCAATTTGTCAATCTTTTCTTCCAACCCAGTGAAGGCATTATAGCACCAATGAGAGCTACTTAAACTCATATAATCTTTGATGGTAGAACTACACAATTGTTCTTCGAAAAATTATGTAGGAAACAATATGAGAGTATAAGGTCCACCAAGTTTCTAGCAGAATATGTAACATCCCGTTTCCTTTGAGAGGTTAGATTAGTAAATATGAGTGATTAAGGAGAGCATAGAAATGCTTTTTTTTTCATGCTTATATTTATGAATATCGAATTTTTTGCCTATGAAAATAATTGTAAATGCATTCATAGACAAAAGTGATTTTGTTGATAACTGTGTCTTGTATTTGTTGAAAATTGATTAGGAGAGTGTATTTAGTGATTTAAATTTTTGGTGAATTTTAGGAAAATTTCAAAATTTTTTTGGGTATTTTCAGACTAGGAAAAATGCCAAGTGGCAAGACAATTGATGAATAGCAGTAGAATTAAGAGTCAAATGGTAGTGAAAAATTTTATAAATGACTTTGAGATTTAATGACTTATGTCATTGAAATTTGGAGACAATTGGAGTAAAAATTAGAG
>JANQBM010041961.1:0-10290 GCA_025594535.1 Erythroxylum domingense | reverse complement strand
CACTGTTCACGTGTATATGTATATTATATAATGCATGAGTATGAGATGTGTTTTCCTAATTTCTCCGATTGATCTCCTGTGTACGAATTTCCATGGTTCAACCCTTTGTATGAAAACGAGATGTTACACATTATTTAATCCAAAGGACATAACTAAGAATTCAAAATGCCTATATTGTGTTCTGAAGGTACTCTTTGACACATCAGACTCCTTTATTCTCAATTGGTGATAACCCGATCTCAAGTCTATCTTGGAGAAGACTTTTGGTCCTTACAATTGATCAAACAAATCATCTATGCATGGAAGAGGATATCTATTCTTGATGGTGACATGATTGAGTTTCCTATAGTCCACACACATCCTCAAGAATTCATCTTTCTTCTTCATAAAAGAACCGGAGCTCCCCAAGGTGAAGAGTTAGGCCTAATATAACCTTTCTCTAATAACTCTTCTAACTGCTCTTTAAGCTCCTTTAATTCTACCTTATCCATTCTATAAGGTTGAATTGACATTGGTGCAGTGCCTGGAAGAAGCTCTATGGTGAACTCAATCTCTTTAGGTAGTGGTAATCTTGGTAAGTCTTCTAGAAAGACATATGGAAATTCCATGACGACAGGAATATCTTCTAATTTTCCTCCATCTACCTTTGTGTCTACCACATATGCCAAGAATGCTTCACATATTTTTCATCATTTTCTCTATTGTTGGAGTCGAAATAAGTCTAGGTGGGCTTACTTTCCTGTTTCCCACAAACACCACCTTTTCCCCTTTGTCCAACTCAAACTCTACTATCTTCTGTTTGCAATTCAAATTGACATTATATTTTTCTAAAGTATCCATGCCCAAAATCACATCTAATCCCTTCATCTTCAATGGAATTAAATCTACGACTAATTTTACTCCACCGATGTATATTTCACAATCTCTATAAACTTGACTAATAATGATATACTGGCCAATTGGGGTACTAACCATCAAAGGACTATCTAATGAACTTAAATTTTTTCTATGCACAATCATACTTGACGAAATAAATGAGTTGGTAAATCCCGAATCAATTAAAACAATAATATCATCATTAAACAATTTAACCATACTAATCATAACCTTTGGAGTTGCTTCTACTTCCTCCCTTGTTATTGCAAATACCCTAGCTAGTGCTTGTCCCCTCAGTCTTCCTAGAGGATTTAGTTTCTAGTTTCCCCTCGGTCTTCCTGGAGGATTCACTTTCTTAGTTGCACTAGAACTACCCACTTCAGTTGTAGACTCAACTCCCACAATCTCAACCTTTTTTGGAGCTTGCATCTGAGTTCACTCTCGTCTTGCATACTGCAAACACTCCCTAGCCTGTACACTTTTTCTCCATAATTAAAACAAGGTTTAGTCAGCTTATAGCACTCCCCTTTATGGAATTTGCCATAATGATCACATTTGGGATTGGATGGCTTATCCCCCTCTCCTCTTCTACTGCCTCCAACAGTTGAGGCTTGATGAGAAATGGTTCTCATTTGTCTGGGCCTGCTTACACCACTACTTCTAACCTCAAACTGTGTGGGAAAGTCCTGGCACTTCTTTCTGGAATAGGAGCACTGCTACTACCTCCCCTCCTGAACTGTTCTCTTCCATTCCTCTTTCTGTTTACTGCGCTCTTTATATTCTCTACATTCTCAACCCTTAATGTAGCCTCTACTAACTGTTGGAAGTCACAAAAATTTTACACCACCATTTTTCCCTAATGACTAAATGTAATCCCACTTCAAAGCTACGACACTTAGCTACTTCGCTCATTATCATCTCAGCTACATATTGGGACAATTGCGTGAATTTAAGCTTATATTCACTCACCGTCATCTCCCTCTGGGTGAGACTCAGAAACTCCCTTTGATTCTACTAGATATACACCTCAGAAAAATATTTCTTCCTATGAGCAGTTAGGAAATCCTTCCATATCAACACTGGTGGTTTTATCTGACTCTCTGGTACACTTTTCCATCAATGTAGGGCATCTCCTTGTAGCAAGTTTGCAACATATACAACCTTTTCATCATCCTCACTGTCCATCTGTTCCAATATTCTTTTTGTCTTCCTCAAACATGTTTCACCTTCATCTGGATCAGTTATCCCATAAAAATCTACTGCCCCATATGTTCTCAGCTTATCAAATTTCTTTCCTTTCTTAGCTGGGGTTAGAGTAAAAGTGTGTGGCATTTGGCCCATAACCTGGACAAAAGCCTAAGCAAAGGCTTGGAATAGTCTAGGATCGAAGGGATTAGGCACTTGCTCTTAAGGAAGAGGTGACTCCTACGTTTATGGTCGAAAGGGCTCACTATCCTACCCTACAGTTGCCTCAACAATTATTAGGGCTCCAGACTCATCAGTACCCTCCTCTCTTGGTAGAGAATCAGGTGCAGCAG
Organism: Erythroxylum domingense; assembly: GCA_025594535.1. Lineage (NCBI taxonomy): Eukaryota > Viridiplantae > Streptophyta > Magnoliopsida > Malpighiales > Erythroxylaceae > Erythroxylum > Erythroxylum domingense. Next base: position 7,876 of record JANQBM010041961.1, on the reverse strand, counting down.
ATCCTTGCAAAACTCCTTGTGTTCTTCTATAAGGTAGCATCTTACTCCTTCAATCTAAACACTAACTTTTAGCTTACATTTCATTTTAATCTTATTTCCTATATGTATGCATGATATGCATATCTCTCAGTGCAATCAATCAATTCAATAATACAAACAATTAATCACACTTCATAATAATTCATATCACAACATATTTTAAGCCTAGGAATCCTTAAAAAATTATGGGCTCTGATACCAAAAATTGTTGGGCCTAGGTCTCGGTACTTATTTCTTGGACACATTACGAAAGGTTTGGGTAGCATTAATATTAAAAAGAAGTCATGATTATGAGATCAAATGAGAAAAGAAAGAAAATAAAATAAAATAAAATAAAATAAACTTTAATAAATAAAGAAGTCACATTGTGAGCAAAATTTACAACTGATAAATCAAAAGTCACGGTCATGACTATTAGGAGTCACGACCATGAGTAATAAAAAGAATTAAAGTCACAGTTGTGACTAAGAGAAGTCACAACTGTGAGTGAGAAAAGTCACAATCGTGACTTCTCAAGTCACGGTGATGCTTCGGTCATGCATGATCGTGCACTGTGCTAGTGCACAATCGTGTCCTCCCATCTTTGAAGAGCCAGTGCATGATTGTGCTAGTGCACGATCATGCAACCTTGAGATTTAACAACTCTATCACGATCACGCATGTGCACGATCGTGCACCCCTAATGAGCACTCAAACTTGTAAACGTCATATCTCCCAATTATGATGTCCAAAAATTAAAAAAATTATATCATTTGAAAGATAAGAGGATAAGCTACAACTTTTATGAAGCCAAATTTATCTGATTCTATCTAAATTAGTACAGTTTATTAATAGAAGTCAGAACACAATTTCTATCCCCTTCTTTTTTTTTACTACCTATATGAGTTTCTACACATTTTTCAAAAGACCCAAATCCAACAATCACTAAACGTACATACATGACTCATAACATAACATACTCCTAACATAACAATTCATTTTAAACTATCTAGGGCCATCTAACATCTCACAATTTTATTCTTAACCACAATTAACAACTTAACACAAACACAAAAGATAATTTTGAACATATACCAAAGAGAAATTCTACAAATCTTACTTTCATTTCTTAAACACAACCGAGTTTGTACATAACTTTAATTACATATCATAGGTCGCAACTGTAACATAATACAAAACATATATGAATGCTTATGCTTGACATGCTTATAAAGCTATCAAAATGTATTCGGACTAACTTTTTAACAAAAGATAGATTTCTTGATGTTTACTGAAGTTTGCAAGGTTCAATGATCTATTTGTTCTTCACCTAAGGAGTAGGAAAAATAATGGGGTGACCTACAAAGCTCAGTGGCTAATAGCTTATAGCCATTGGTGACTAGCTGCACAAAATCAAGCATATATGGATTGAAATGTTATATATATATATCACATTTCAATCCAGCAATTTAAATTATTTACAGTTCTAGCTCAAAGAACTCATAGACAAACATGTTATCACATAAATCATGTCATGTATATTCAACCATCAAAACATAACACTCAAATGCATGTCATGCTTAATCAAATCACAATGAAATGCACAAATATAATGGCTTAATAGAATCCCATGGAATGAAATGGAGAAACTGAAGTTTACACCATGAACAAAATGAGTTTGATTTTTAGGAGCTCATATGCAAGAAGCGGCAGCTGAGAGAAGGCTTTAAATCAACGTACACGTGACGAAAAAAATGGTATCTCTCTTGCCCACACAAGTAATTTTTGATGCTTAACTTATTTCATCACATGTTCATACTTTCGTGGTCCAAAAGAGAGCTAAAGTTTTGGTGGAATGAAGGTGGAGCAACTCCTTCATCATTCTTGTTTAAGCTACATATTTTTGGAAGTTGTCCAACATGTTACAAAACATCCAACAGTTGTCCATTGTTTTATCCCTCATCATCTTCATTTAATTAAGCCATTAATCCCTTATATCATCCACGGCAATACTTGTCTCCCACATATAACAAGTTGTTTTCATTTTTGTCTCACCAAAATGACACATGTCTATCCCATATATTGGTCTCGCTTGTAACAAATTTTATGTCCCTCACATCTACTCCTTCATAAACGTGACAGCACAAGGTTTTCATGCATTCTTGTTCTAAAATAATAAGAACTTCTTCATGTATGTGACAACTACCACTTAAGGCCCATTCACATCTACATGTATTATTTCTTGTCTAAAATAATTAAGTAGCTTAAGAAAAATCTATCCAATTTTGGTAGAAATTTCATGTCTACTTAATAACATGTTACACCTAAATATATCAACATATAAATTGGATTGATTTACTTTAAGTATCCATAACTATGACTAATTCTTATGTCCTTACATTTCAGCCCAAGAATGCTTCAAATTTACTCCACAATAATTTAAAACAAGGTCAATCTTAATCTATCATAAATCCATCATATTGAATTTATTTTTTGACCTATTTATATACTAATCAACTCCAATATTTTTCGACTATCATTTGAGTTTAATACTTTTCATTCAGGGTTGGGTTCTTAATTCAACTTTTATTGAAAATAAAATTTACATTAGCCCGAAAACATAATTCACTCGAAATGAGATTTTATAGACACATGAAAAGAAAAGTTTGGGGTTTTATAGTAGGCACCTCATCCTACGCTGAGGCCTCATCATTGGCCTCCAGATCAAGTCATGTAAGAAATCGCATACATCTGTTCATACTGACCAAGGAAGAAAAGGAATGGTTAGTACCACTGATTAGAAAAAATCTAAGTAAGGAAGATATTTTAAAGAATGATTAAATTCCTATTTTTCCACTATAACAAGTAGAACGACACCCTAAGCTTTAGATATTTTAACCTAGGCTTTGATACCAAATTTCTTTATGACCCAAAAGGGTATGTGAAACTTAAAATTCAAAGCCCTCAAATAACACATAAGCCTAACTATTAGTGATAAAAATAAATACAAAATTACATAAAATAAATAACAACTCAGGCACGTGTAAGTATAAATGTAGTAAAGTATAATAATGTTAGTATGTATCAGAAGAAAATTTCAACATACTAAATCATATCACTACAGATCCTGGAGTATAAGTACAAGTAAAAACAAATGGAAAGAATATATAGAGGTAGATATGTTACAACTGATGCTCCTCGAAGTCACTATTGTGAAGTTAGTGGCAACTAACCTAAAAAATAGAGTTAAGGGGAGTCAGACCTCAATAAGTAAATCCATATCGCCATATGATACCCAATGGCATACTTATACATAATATATAGTTTATACTAGTATAAACATATATATGATGCATGACAAAATCACATGTAATGCATAATAAATTGTGGAAGAATATCTATAGGACCTTAGTCTCTAAGGGTAAATCCTTACAATACTACACCTCGAATGGTTGTAGGGAGTTAAACATCACCAATAACCTAACCATACTCCTATACTCATATATTCATAAGGATCTCTTAGTCCATAGGCGTTGTAGGGAGCCAAACATCACTAACATACTAGCTCTCACTCATTATGTCCGAAGTCACAATCATCAATAAGATACATATCAAACAAGGACTTGAACAAGAACCAAACATCAACTAGGATCGATCAGTATCATATCACAATCATCTCTCATAATCAATCTAGTTTGCATTTGATGCATACCCATCAAATAGAACATCTTACATAATTTTCCTCCTCCATAATCTCAATCAAACACCTCAAAACACATTCCAAATTTCAATCACATAATTTCACAAAACATGCACAAAATCACATTATAACCTATCATAAATGCATACAGTATACCATAAGTACCCAAACCCGTATACATATACTTAAATAACATGGTAATATTTGTATAGATTATGATAAGAACTATATAAATTGCATATGTATATGTATATGTATATACTTATAGGTACCTTTATATATATGTATATAAATATGTGTGTGCATATTTATATATATCATATCATATCATATCAACATGCATAAAGGCAAGGCATCTAACTTAGCTTAACACTTCATCATTCATATTAGTGTAGAATCATATTCAATAACTGGTATGGATTTGATATCAGTAGATAGATATGAACTCACCAGATTGATATACTTGTCTATCTAAACCTTGCGATATGGGTCCCACTCTTGACATACCTATAAAATAAGAAATAAAATATCCTAATCAGATTCGTTTACAAAGTGCTGGGCTTAATTAATAACCTAGGACTCATTAGGTTTACTAGGATGGTCCAATTATGCAATTTAACCCTTAAGCATATTCTTGCCTACAATTTTTGTGATTTTTAATTCACAAAACATTAAAAATTTCACTATGATTATTATGGGAAGAATGATTAGCATAATTTATAGATTTTTTTATTTTCAAAATTTTTGTAAAAATGTCACCAAAATAATTTCTCTAACAACCCTTTGTCATTAAAATATTCTTTTAGTGACTAAAAATTTCTTTTATATCTGCAAGATACTTAAATTCTTAACCAGTATCAACAAATTGAAGAAAAATCATGTAAGAGTCTTAACTTCCATTTTTGACAATTGGAAATGATACAACATCAAGGAGAGCTTAATGGTGGTGGTGGTGGTGGTGATTGGCAAGACTCACCAGAGGTGAAAGATTGAAGATTTGAATTTTTCTTCTTAATTTTTGTGATGATCCTAGCATTGTTATGAGGTAAAATAATTATGGTTGTGATGGGCTTGAAGAGAAAAGTCAATTGGCATATATGGTTGGTCAATTAGAGTCACCATCGGCGAAGAATATGTGAAGAGGATAGTTATATAAATAGTAATCTTTAGGAGGTGAAAATAAAAAATAGAAATATATATATACAAACATACATATATATATATATATATACACATACATATATATGTATATATATATATATGGAGGGTATTATTAGTGTCATGTTCATTGTAAGCCTTCTCTAAAACTTTTTCCCCATTATGACGTGGCAAAGAGTCAACTTTAAATGACGCTAGCATCTTTTCTAATTTATTTAGGTAAATTCAACAAATAAAACATCTCAGCTCAATTGGATCTTTCTTGTTGCAAGCTCTATACGTTTGCTTAAGCAGTTATATCCTATAAACATCTTAAGTTTGCTATTGTTATGTGACTTTTTTCTCTCGACTTAATGAATATGAATATAGTGTAGAATATCAAAAACTTTCATGTTTGTACCAAATGATAAGTTACCAATCCATTTTGCTTGTGTCGATCCACCTTTCAAAGCTTTAGTGGCCAGTTAACAAATGCACTAACATATTTACTCCTTTTGTCCAAAACATATTAAGTCCTTATTTTTCAACCATTACATTCTTTGCCATTTCCATTAAGTTTTTGTTCTTTCTCAACTACTACATTCTACTAAGGTATGTACCAAGTTGTCAATTGGTGATAAATTCATCTTTTAATATAAAACTCTTTCAATTTACTAGAAATACATTCTAAACATATTGTCAAGCCTTAATTTCTTGACTAAGAGGTCTATTTCTTTTTTAATTTTTTTCAACTTTTGACAAAAGTATATTTTTAACCCTAATTTTTTTACCAAAACATAGTTCAAATTCTAACATTTTAGAGAGTTCAAAATGAACCCTAATGTTTTGTAAAATTTTTAATTTAAATCATAAATTGATGAAAATGTTAAAATGGTTATGTTTTTGCTATATGTCATGTTAACACAAACGTTGTACAATTTTATTATATTTTATTAGTCATATGAGTCCTATTTTGTCATGCATATGCCACGTGATATAGTAGGACCCATAAATTGTAATTAAACTAATTTTCTTAATATTGATTATATATATGACATATTAGAACTTATACATTCTAATTAAATTAAATTAATTTTAAATCATGATTATATGTATTACACTCTAATTAAAACCAATAAATATATTGTAATCTAAATAATCTAACTCAACATTAATTAACCTAAATTTAATAAATACCCTAATTAAATGCAAATTCCTAAATTGATTAATCAAATTCCATACCATCTAAAAACAACAACTAAAAAAATCCCTAATTTCTTAAATCGTCTTTTTGAAAATCGATCTACCTAATATAAAAATTGATGTTTGAATCCCTACCATCTAATCTGAACCATAATCTTATGACATCGTTTTTTTATAGTCTCCCTCGCGTAACTTCTCTTTATCATTAGCAGCCAATGAGACTTCTCTTCATCTCAAAGAAGCCCTAATTCATAAAATTTCCTATTTAAATATCGATCTACCTAATTTTATATGGCCCCTTCCTAACTCCATTTGAAATTTGTTGGACACCATCTCCATTTCATATGACTTCTTCATTTCATAAGGCTTCTCCTTCTCATTATTACATAACTTCGACTACATAAATTAGTGGCCTTACACCTGATAGCTTGCACTTTTTCCACTAAATTTAACTTTCTCAAACTTTTTATATGTTCAATAAATATTAAGAGAAATGTAGTTTGTTGCACCAAAGTTTAGCTTATGTGATTTCCGCTAAGTTTAAATTTTCACTAATTTAGTTTGGCTAACAACTATTGTCATTTAAGTGACATTTAATATTAGACTTAGTGTATTAAAATGGAGCTATCAGGAAGAGTAGTGTCACCATTACTATTACCAATAATACAATGTTAAAAAATATAGTTTTAGCTCTTGCATTATGATTAACATATGATTTTTAAAAGGCATTTACAAATCTGAAGTTGTGTAAAGAATATACTTTTCATAAAAGCTATGCCTTTTATAATAGCTTAACGTAATTTTTTCCTTTGTAACATTTCAACTATTTAGTATCATAACCATATTTATTAGGAAAAGAAGAGAGTAAATGTGCACCTATTGTAAAATAGGAGGAAGTGATTGATCCAATAATGTTCATTATTCTAGTTGCCATCATCTCCTTATTTTCATCCATTTAGTAGTTTATTAATTCAACAAAAGTTCTCCTTACTGTAATTCCTTCCTATTGAAACAAAGTAAATATAAGCAGAATCTAGACAAGTTATTTTTTTAGGAGATTTATATCATGAGATAGTCATACGGCACCCATCATGTGACAAGAAGATACTACTCAAGCTCAAAGGCAATTTCTATCGCTTAGAAATTAGGTCAACCATATTATATAAGGTAGAGTGTTGGCTTATCAAATAAATACAAAATAATAAGCTTTTGGTGATAGAGATAAGGATGCTCTGATGGATCTATAACCTTACTAGAAGAGATAAGGTTAAGAATCTAATGGTCAGAAACAAATTAAAGGTGACTAGTATTAATGATAAATTGAGAGAGACAAGGTTTAGGTGGTTTGGACATATTAAAAAGAGACACCCTAACGCTCTAGTGAAAAGATGTGAGAAACTAATACTTAAAAACTGAATAAGAAAAAAAGGAAGGTCTAAAAAGAACTAGGGGAAGTGATAAAGAATGAGGACTTGGCCCGTAATAGAAAATTTTGGCGTACTAGGATACAGGTAAAGGATCTCTCGTAAAAAGGGCATTCACTGTCTTGTAGGTTATATTAAATCTTATTATTTGCATTTACTACATATTACTTACCTCCTAGTTAGTTCAACTGAGTTCGTTTCCTACTTAACGTAATTAAGGTAGTGACAGGCCTCGTTGGAGTTACTCTTATCTAGGTCTTTTCTAGTAGGTATTTATATCTTACCATTTATGTAACACCCCACTCCCGACTGGACCTGAACCCGACATCGACGGTGATATCCGAATCCGTGCCCCGCGAGGGTGGCGTGTCACATCACTTCACTAAACAAAAGT
>JANQBM010041945.1:0-10291 GCA_025594535.1 Erythroxylum domingense | reverse complement strand
AATTAAAAAATAAAAAGTGCGGGGTTTACTTGTTAGGAATCATTATGGGTTGTGTATCCCTCACTTCGCACTAGTTTGTGTATCCCTCACTTCGCACTAGTTTTCTTCTAGTTCTTTTTCAATTGTCTTCATTGTTTGTATTCATAATTTGCTTTTTTGGTGCTTAATATTTTTATTATCCTTAGTTTCTTTCCTTTATAATAGGGAGAATATTCTTAATGTTTCAATATAAAGCTTTTGAAATCTTTTCACCATATTAGCCAAAAGTCTCATATAAGTTTTAAATTATAATGATAGAATTTTACAAACAATAGGAATAGGTCTTTAAGTACGATATGTTTGAGCTATGCCAAAATTCATTCCCTTCCATGTACTATAATTTGTGAGTGTTGGAAATCAGATAATTGAAGAACAAGGAAGATTTGAAGCAAATAAGAGATATATGTCCATATCTATGGCATGCAAGTCTTTTAGCCCATGTAGAATCACAAATTATAAAGATGTTCAGTCATACACAATCTAGTATATGGCGGTGTATCAAACCGTGTATCTCTCAGACAGTAATTCCAGTAAAATTTTGCTTTTCTAGCAGGTGAATTGTTTTGGTATTTTAACATGTTGGGGTTATTTTTAGAACCAAATTAACTTGGAAAACCCTAGAAGCCTTAAAAACTATTTAAGGATATGAAACAAACCAACAAATGTAGCAACCATGCATCAAATTGAATCAAAGTGGAGGGATCAAGAAGAACATCAGAAAATTCTAGCATTCCAGATCAGGGCGTTAAACAGTTTTTTTCTCTTTTCCTTTTAGTTTCTTTTGTTATTCTTAATGTGTAATTGAATTTCTTTGATGTTTATCATGTTTATGGGTTTCTAGATCCCTATTAGGGATTGTTAATAAACTATTTTGTGAAATTACTTATTATCAATTCAATACATATTTTGGTGTTTGTGATAATTATGCAAGCTTATACTTGACAACAAATCGAGCAAGTGAGTCAAAAGTAATCAGATTAGATTATGCAACGAGATTTGACAGTTTAATACTCCCACAATTATCAAATTAGCAATCATTAAAAGAGAGATTTTGTTTAAAAAATTAATTATTTATTAGATAGCTTTATATCTAATTAAAAACGTTAGGGAAAGTTTTGTAAATCGTAAGGTTGCAAATTTAGAATTTTCAGATTCAATTAGGGTTAATTGATTAGATCTTGAGCGAGAGAGAGTAATTAATACCTTAGGAAATCTATGATCAAACCCATAAATTGAATTGATAAGATTAAGGGAATAAAATAAGGAATAGTTCTTAATTATTCAATCTTGATCAATCTAAATTTTATTGGTAGCTCAACAATTTTATTGTTTACTTGTTTCATTTTTTTATTTAATTTACTTTCTATTAATTTATTTATATTTAATTTAATTTTGTATTACCTTAGAAAAAGTTATGTTTAGATTGTTAGCTATTGTATAATCCTCATAGGAACTATTCCTTTCGATACTATAAGATACGATCCATATACTTGCAGGTATTGAGAGTTTTATTATTAGATATAAAACTTGCTCAAACAGTTTTTCAAGCCATTGTGAGGGATTTTAGCATTAGGATGATTTGAGTTCCTTTGATTTAAGGAATTGGTACCCTTTCTTGTGATTGTGGTACCCAATCATAAGAAAATAATTTTTTAAAAAAATAGAGAGACTTTGGACACAAAGTAGAAGACATCAATCTGGACATCACAAGGTAAAAATGAGGAATCCAAAAATTTAAATGCCAAGAAGAGATAGAAAGAACGATGCTGGAGAAAATACATGGCAGAGAGAAAAGGACCCTTATGGACTTCCTAAAACTAGGGTTTAAGAAGTATCATCAAGGAATTACAAGGCCAGCAGTGCATATAGCCTATGATTTATTAGAAGAGATGGAAAAAATAGTTATCTTTGGACATTGGAACGAAGTAGACAACAGTTAACCTTCCAGGATCCAGAAGGAATGATTATTTCAGATTCAATGACAACATTGTAGGTTGAGATCGACAACGTCATCAAGCAATTGAACAGCCTGACAGTGATCTCTTTCTTTACATTTAGGGCAATCTAGCACAAATGTGACCTATGTGGACAAAAGATCCATGTCTCAGTTAATTGTTTCTTAGTGGAAACTAACAACATGCAGTAATTCAACTTTATGGGAGCATAAGTTGGTTGGGGAGGTAATGATCCTTATTAGAACATATATAATCCTAGGTGTAAAACCAGTAAAATTTTTCTTGGTATGACAATGTAGTGACTCAATTGAGAAATCAGGTTCCACCGAGATTTCAACAAGATAAGTCGAGTGCTAATGATACAAAATTGGAAAAGCTCAAGACTATAGAAGAGGCCCATATGAGGTTGGAAGGGAAATTTGATCAAGTAGCAAAGACTTATGCCTCTTTTATCCGTAATATGGAGGTTTAAGTGGACCAACTAGTGAATGCATTATTTACAAGAAACATGGGAAGCGTTTTGAGCAATATCGAAGTAGATCTAAAGCAGAAATTTAAGGCTATCACACTTAAAAATGAGAAAGGTCCAGAAGAACCACAGTAAAATAAGTTAAAACCTACCTTTTAGAAGGCCAAAAGAAGAAGAACAAGAATAAAAAAAAATTAGGATCCTTTGTACATTCCTTCTCCACCTTACCCACCAAAAATACCATTCTCACAAAGACTTCAAAAGAACAAATTGGATATACAATTTGCAACATTTGTAGAAAAGCTAAATAAATTGCAAATTACCTTGCCCTTTATGGAAGCTTTAAAGAACATACCTATGTACATGAAATTTATCAAAGACATATTATCAAGTAAGTGGAATTAGGATAACAATCAAACAGTAGCCATAACAAAAAGTTGTAGCTCCTTAATTACTAACCACTTTCCTTCACAGTTGACATATCCAAGGAGTTTTACCATACCCTATGTAATTGGTAATTGACAGTTTGCTAAATGTTTATGTGACTTAGGTGTAAATATTAATCTTATGCCTTTTTTAATCTTCAGGAAATTAGGGTTAGGAGATGTGAAGCTAATTTTTATGCTTATTCAATTGGCAGATCAATCAATAAAGAAACCATTTGGCGTGGTGGAGGATATGCTTGTAAAAGTTGACAATTTTATAATTCTTGTGGATTTCGTCAATGCTAGATTTGAAGAGGATCAAAATAGTCCACTAAATTTATAATTCCGTATTGCTCGAAAGTATTCCTACACTTTTTGTAGATAACACATTGGCAAGTTGTTCTACTTAAACCTCCAGGCTGAGAATAAAAGAGGCATGAGCCCTTGTTACTTGGTCAATTTGCTATTCTAACCTCTTCTAGACCTCATCCATACTTATGAGCTTGTCTATGATCTTGTCCAGTTTGGAATCATAGTCATTGTATTAATTCTATTGATATCCATATGACCCTTGATTTCTAAATTGAATCTCAGTATTGATAGACCAATGAAAATTTGGGTGGTTATGCCACACTGACTGGTATGTGCTAGAATAAGGATTGTTATCTCCCTGACCAATTTGTGCTTCATTAAAGTTGAATTGCTCCACATAATTGTTTTTCCTAAGAAGAAATCAGCTGCGATAAAGCTCTTTTGTCCATATGACTCATATTCATGCTGTATTGCTGTGAATGGAGAGGAAGAGGTGGCTTTCAGGATATTTAATTGCTTAGTTAGGTTGTCGATCTCAACTTGCAATGTTGTCATTGAATTTACAGCAACAATCATTCCTCTTGGGTCCCAAAAGGTTGACTGCTGCCTACTTCATTCTGATGTCTAAAGATAACTAGTGTACTCCATATCTTCTAATAGATCGTGTTGCTTCAACTGTTTTCCTCATGAATGACCATTTAGCAGCTACGTTTATGGTGCTCCTTATGAATGATTAACTCCAGTGTAAAATGTTTGCAATAGAAAATTCATTGGGTATTTTATGATGAGGACAACTCCTTTGTAACTCCTTATGCCGCTCCCACACTTCATATAATGATTCCTCGTCATTTTGCTGGAAATTGATGATTTCCTTTATTAGTCTTGTTGTTTTGTTTAGAGGGAAATACTTATCTAGAAAAACTGGCACCAACTACTCTTAAGTTGTGATGTTAGATGAGTGGAGAGAATTTAACCAGGCCTTGGCTCGATCCCTAAGTGTAAAGGGAAAAAGCCTCATTGTAACAACATCTTCCGACATCCCAATATATCAAAAGGTGTCGTAAATTTATAAGAAATTAGCTAAATGAGCATTGGGATCCTCATTGGCTAACTCGTAGAATTGAACATTGGTTCGCAACATGTTTAGCAGTGATGGATTGATCTCAAATGTATTCACTTGCTCCAGTGGTTGCGTAATCCCTTGAAGATAGGCATTGAGCTGTGGCCTCATGACATTTATAAGGGTTCGTCGCTTTCCATGATGTATTTCCTCCACCATTGTTCTTTTCATCTTTTTTTAGCATTTAACTCTTGAGATTCCCCATTGTTGTCTGGTGATATCCAAGTTGATGTGTCGTCTACTTTATGCCCAGCCTCTTTATTTTCACAAAAGATGCTGAAAAACTTTAGACTACAAAAATTAAACTAATCTATGTCTCTCCGAAAACAGTGCCAAAAAATTGATTGGGTGTTTGTTGTGTGTAATTTTTAATATTAACCCTTGATAATTCGCAAGCGTACAGTTCATTAGCGTAGTACCAAAGGTGTCAATCCCATGAGGAGGGAGATAATCTAATCCTAAAATCTAAGGCCAGAAACAATAAAAGAAATTCAAATTTCACGACTAAAACAAGAATTTAATTCAGTCAATCAAATTAAGAATCAAATACGAAATACTAATTATTAAGCAGTTGCAACACACTCAAGAATTAACCGAAAGAAATTACTAATTGAGAGAAAGGAAAATTTACCTATCCTTAATGCTAACCTAACTGATTATGAATCATTAGATTGTTGGTTCTAGACTGTCCTAGGGTTGATTACTCTTTCTTGAGTTATAACTATTAACCGTAAATCATAAACCCTAATTAGATTATGGTTCCAATCTCTCAATTCACAACCTACCCAAAACTCTAATTAGTTCTGAAGTTCTTTAATAAACTATTAGAAAACTATGCAAGATCTCTCTTCGCACAATTTCTCAATCCGATTCAATTTTTGTTCTATTAAATCACCTAACTCTCGTTCGCCCAATTTAATCATTTTTCATTTGATTCACCCTCAGTTTATTATCAAATTATGAAATTGCAGAATTAAAACACAACAAATCCAATAAACACATAAACAATTAAATTTCATTTATTTAAGAATAAAACTTCGAAGGTGAGTTTAAAACATTCTCAAAATTCTAGATCCTATCATCAACTATTCAATCTAATTCTATACAATGATAAAACTGAAAATAAACAGGAAATACAATCTAAATGGAGGATGGGAGGTAGTGATGTTGGAAAACCTCCTAATATGGGAAGTACGTTGAGTTAGCTTCTTCTCCTCTTCTCTTTTCCTTTTGAGTCAGCTTCTTCTCCTCTTCTCTTTTCCTTTTGAGTCAGCTTCTTCTCCTCTTCTCTCTTCCTTCTTCTCTTCCTCTATCTCTCGATGAATTCTCTCTAGGATTTCTTAAGGTGGCTGATGAAAAAGCCCCCTCTACCTCTTTTTCTTATTCTTTAAATATCTTTTTGTGTTCTGAGCAGCCCTAGGATTTGTTAAGGTCCGAAAGGTCCAAAAAATCTCTCAAAATTTAACATTCTTGAGTGTCTGCGTGTTTACCCGACACATGCTATGATTGTGACCTACATCTGAGCCTTTTGTCATGATTGTGGCATGTAGGCCACAATTATGGGCCAAATCTGGTGCTTCTATCACAATCATAGTCTGACTTGCCATAATCGTGGGCCATTTTTTCAGCCCAAATGTCTCTGAAAATTCTTCGTTTTTTGATGTTGAACCTAAAATACTAGCAAACACATCAAGGTACCTTAAAAACATAATATTTTAGCTCAAAGACTTGTACTAACCTATAAAATACTTAAAACATAAATAATTAACAAACTACCACAATTCTAACCTAAACACATACTAAATGATTGAATTAACAGTTAAACATATATCAAACTATGCCCTAAAACACGATGCAATTTACACTTATAAGTAGCCTTTAGAGCACTAACACCATTTGCAATATCAATTTCTAGCAGCATTGATTATTGCAGAATCCTCAACTAACATCCTCCTTCAGCTCTTGAACTAGAAGCTTACCCCCGCTGACTAAAGTTTACATAAATCACCTTGTTCGACAGCCCCCTTCTCGGCATTGAATCTCCAAACACAAGGTTTCTCACTTCTCTCCTTTGTATCTAGTTTCTCATCTCCCAAACAGCATTTTCACAAGCCTGATGTATGTTCCACCGTTGTCTGCGACCTTGTCGTGTCTAATGGCAATATGAAACCCCTTTTTCTCTGTACGAAACTACAATAGATGAGAGAATATCAAGTCTTTTTACAACCTTATTTTTCGTGCAATTTATTCTTGAGGACAATGTGTTGTTCAATTGTGAGGTTGTATATGTTTTGCATATCGATTATTATGAAATGGAATTTGTATTAAGTTAGTTTTTTTGATTAGGTTAACATAGTGTAAACATTTTGTTGATATGTGTATATTATGTCAACGTGTCAATGGAAAAAATTGAATGGAAATAACTTATCTTTGAACATGGTCATTTAATTATAAAGGCATATTAACTTGTGAATTTTTTGTTTTAAGTATCTTTGTGATGAATATACATGTTGTTAGGATATGACAGTTCTTATTTAATTTATGGCATTTATTCTAATACATTTATAATTATAGTCATTTAAATTGGTAGGCATCATTATTACCTTGCATGAGAACGATTGACTAAAAATAAATTAGGTAGGCCAATAAAAAATCAGTTAAATAAATTGTTATTCTACTGGCCCTTTTTGAAAAAATTGGGTTAAGAATAGAGTTGGTAGCTAGTTGAGAGCTGTGATATAGCGGAGTAACCGGGGGCACTCACGGAAAAATGTTTGGTTCGCATCAAAAGGCTAAAATGACAATCCAACCAAGCTAAATAAAAAAACATGACTTAGTTGAGTAACCTAGGGACCTTCATGATAAGATGTTTGCCTTCACATCAAAAGACTAGGTTATTATTAAAGAAAATTTATAAAAAAAATAAAAATGGTGATATAATAAAAGGACCCATTAATCTTTTTAAAATAGCAAGAATTTTCATGAAAGGATACTTAGGGATATTTTGCCTTTTTTATTGATCAATAATATTAATGCAAGCTTATAAGTGCCATAGTTGTCGAAATAGGGTGTTAATATTTTGATCAATATGTATATTCAATTGAAAATACTTAAATATGGAAGGAATAAGTTAGTATGTTGGCACATTTTAAGTGAATGGTGTTTTAGGGTAAGTTAATTCCATGAAATTTCATGCCATTGTACCATTATCGTATTGTTGCATAATTGAATATTTATGTAATTATGTGTTTTGTGTTATTTATGTTTTTAGTTTTACTTAAGGATAAGCAATGATTTAAGTGTGAGGATGTTGATAAGTGTAAATTATATTATGTTTTTATAGAAGTTTTAGTGTGTTTTCAAGTGTTTATTAGAAAATTATCATGTTTATAGGCTTAGAATTATGTTATTATTAATGTTTGTGCGTATTCTAAGTGTTTGATTGGTTTAAAGGAAGAATTGGATCTTAATGTTATGTTTCATGAGGTGTTTAATTTGTTTGTGAGTGTTGGAAATCAAATAATTGAATAACAAGGAAGATTTAAAGCAAATAAGTGATACACGGCCATAGACACAACCGTCTAAGTCTCTTAGCCCATGTCTAATTATACATGGTCTAGTACATTGTCATGTATCAAACCATCTATCTCCATGGTAGCAATTCCAAAGAATTTCAACTTGTTTAGCACACGAGTTGTTTTGGTATGTTGACATTTTGGGGCTATTTTTGGAACCAAATTAAGTTGGGAAATTAGGGCTATTTTTGGAACAAAAAAAAATGCAGCAGCCACGCATCAAATTGAATTAAAATGGAGAGATCAAGAAGAATATAAGACAATTCCAACATTGCAATTTAAGGTGTTAAACAATTTTTTCTCTTTTCCTTTTAATTTCTTTTGTAATCCTTGATGTGTAATTAGATTTCTTTGATGTTTACCATGTTTATGGGTTTCTAGATCACTATTTGGGATTGTTATTAAACTATTTTGTGAACTTAATTATTATTGATTCAATACATATTTTGGTGTTTGTGATAATTATGCATGCTTATACTTGACAACAAATCGAGAGAGTGAGTCAAAAGTAATCGAATTAGATTGTGCAATAAGAGTTGTCAGTTTAATGGTCCCACAATTATTAAATTAAAAATCATTTAAAGAGAGATCTTGTTTAAGAAATTAATTATATATTAGATAACTTCATATTTAATTGAAAACATTAGGGAAAGTTTTATGAATCGAAAGGTTGCAAATTTGGAATTTTCATATTCAATTAGGCCATTAGATTTTGAGAAAGAGTAATTAATACCTTAGGAAATCTAGGATTAAACACATAAATTGAATTAACAAGATTAACGGAACAAAATAGGGAAAGAATAGTTCTTAGGTATTCAATCTTGATCAATCTCAATTTTATTGACATATTAACTATTTTATTGTTTACATATTTCATATGTTTATTTGTTTTACTTTATTTTAATTTATTTTCATTTAATTTAATTTCATATTACTTTAGACAAAGTTGGGTTCAAATTGTTAGCCATTGCGTAATCCTCATGGAAACAATACCTTTTAATATTATAAGATACAATCTATATACTTGCGAGTATTGAGAGTTTATTATTAAATATAAAACTTGCTTGAAATTTAAATGTGTTATAAGTTTTTTCTTATAGGATTATCATATGTATAGACTTAGAATTATGTTATTGTTAGTGTTTGTATGTGTTTTAAGTGATTGATTGGTTTAAAGTAAGAATTTGATCTTAATTTTATGTTTCAAAAGGTGTTTGATGTGTTTGTGAGTGTATGGAAATATGAAATTGAAGAAAAGAGAAGGAATGGATGCATGGAGGCTCACCATGATCCTGAGTTGGCACTGCATAGGGCCTCTGTCATAATCATGATAGAGGTTGTGAAACCATTTCGTGGCAAAATGTCCATTCAGTTAGCGAGATTTTTGAAGTTTTGATATTTTAGGGCAAATTTTGGAACCAATCTAAGTGAGAAAACCCTAGGAAAAACCCTAGAATCCTCAAGAAATATTTAAATACAAGAAAAACAACAAAAAGAGCAATAATCCTTATATTCAAAGAAGATCAAAGAGGAGACATTAAGAGTAATCTAAAATTTTCACAATTCAAGATCAAGATTACAAATAGTTTTTCTTTCTTTTCCCTTTATATATTTCATTGTCTTGGGTGATGATTCAGATTATGAGGATATTGAACAAGATTATGAGTTTCTAAATTCATATTATGGATTATTTTTGATCTGTTTTATTAAGCTTTATTCTTGTTGAATTCAATATATCTATGAATGCTTTGTGATAATTTTTATACTTAGTAAACAATCAAGAGAGTGAATCAAGTTATTTGTGTTAAGATGCACAAAAAGAGTTTGTAGCTTAATAAACCTTAAAATATCATATTCATAAACAATTAAAGAGAGATCCTAATTCTAAATTAATGATCATTAGGTTGCTTTAATCTAATTGAATAATTATAAGTAGTTTTGTGAATCAAAAGGTTGAAATTCTATTATTATCGATTACAATTGGCTTACATGATTAGATATCAAGAAAGGTAATCAAAACCTTAGGATATTTAGGGTCAAGCATAAATTGAATCAATAAGATAAAGGGAAGATTAATCAAAGGAGAGAATAATTCATAAGTTTCTAGCTTTGATCAACTTTATACTTATTGGTAGCTCTGTAACACCCCTCTCCCGACTGGACCCGAACCCGATATCGACGGTGATATCCGAATCCGTGCCCTGCGAGGGTGACGTGTCACATCACTTCACTCAACAAAGATCGGTATAAAATTTTTTTTTAAAACATGTTATCATCTATCATTCATGAGGAACCACTTTTTCTTTTCAAAACATTTTGTCTAATTAAAACAAAATTGAAACACGTTACAATATAATGAAGTTCACAAAACTTTTATTAGCCACTTGGGCCCATTT
>JANQBM010041919.1:0-10293 GCA_025594535.1 Erythroxylum domingense | reverse complement strand
CTGCGTGGGGGGGAGGGGAGTGGGCAGAGCGCGAGTCAACGGCGCCGGATTACCGACATAATGCAAAATTCTGTCGGTAATCTAAGTTTTCCCTCGTCGTCTTCACAACGCAACTTGCCGATATTTATTGACGGAATACGAATTTCGTCGCTAAAGGAGCGATAATTCGTGACAGTGAAAACTCAAATACCGACGGAATACTAATTCCGTCGGTAATCTAAGTTAAACTTGCCGACATTTACCGACGGAATACAAATTCCGTCGCTAAAAGAGCGCTAATTCTTGGCGGTTGGAACTTAAATACCGATGGAATACTAATTCTGTCGGTATTCTACGATTATAGTCGTCTTCAACAAAACGACGACGCAAGTTGCCGACAATTACCGACGGATGACGATTTTCATCGCTAATGTTCGCGTGGAATCACCGGCGGAATACATATTCCGTCGGTGCTTCAGGTTTATCACTCGTCTTCATCCAAACGACGACGTTTGATTACCCAAATGGATATGATTTACCGACGGAATATCTATTCCATCGATATTTAAGTTTCCTAGTTGTCTCTTTAAAACAGTTTCTTGTTGCGACGGAACATAAATTTCGTCGCTAAATCAAGTTGCTTAACAATTTTACAGCAGTCACGCATTTATTGCCGACGGAAGTTCATACTCTGTCGGTAAATATACCGACAAAAATATTTCCGTTGGTATATGTCCGAAATAATTAAATTGAGGGAACAGTTCTCGTAATTTTTGTCGACGTCGTAGGCTTAATCGTCGCTATATGTCGTCGGAGATTTTGCGTGAAATCTTTTCCCTCCAGTTTTGTCGACGGATTTGTTTTTCCGTCGTTATATTCCAAAACAATGCCGTATTTACCGATGGATTAGGTAGTTCCGTCGGTAAATAGCGTCGGCTTTTTTCCCGTCGGTAATATTCCGCCGCTATTCAGTGATTTTGTTGTAGTGATACAATACTTCAATCAAAAGCCTTCAAATGATGCAAAATAGCCATGTTAAACACTACAACATTTGTTTGCATCATAACTACAAAATTCTCAACTAATACAGAATAACTTGGTTAGGCAATATCAATTGTATCCTAAGTTTATAATACATACAAAAGTATTAATATGATCCCTCACATGATGCATGGAGTAGAAGATGGATAGAGCAACCTAAGCACAAATGACCTTTTTAAATGACATGGCAAAGTGAACAAAACATGAACTTTAGCAGAATCATTATAAAATAACACCATAGCCTTACCAACATCCATTTGAGATGTGCCAATATTAAAAGGTTCATTAATGAGCTCTTATATCTTCTCATTAATTAGGGAATCAAATCTAGACTCCACAATCAAAGCATCTGTATCAACAGCATATGGTGACGCCATTTGAGTATTAAATTTAAATATTCAAATACATTTGATTAAATTATTTTATTTATTAACTTCTAAATAATGTAGATAAATTTAAATTTAATTGTCATATAAATTTAAGTTAAGTTCTAACTAGTGTAGATAGAGAGGAAAAGGAAGAAGGTAGGGGTGCAAAGCCCACAAAGCTAAATTAAAACAAAACCCACAGCCCAAAGAATAGCGGTTCTTCGTCGGCTCCTAGCTAGGAGCAGTGAGGCTAATTCCGGAAATGACACTTATAACCCCTACTTCAAACGCATCTGCATTTGAAAGTGAGTGCCTTAGCCCTTAGGTTCAACGATACTGTTTATCTTGTTTTCCTGATAAATCTGAAACTGGATGCTTTCAATCTTCTTTTTTTTTTTAATTTTTTGGAGAAGGGGATCTACATGAAAAAATAACAAATATCAAATATGATTTTTTTATAGATATTTAATGAAAATATTAAGTTAAGATTTAAATTGAACATGTTTTTTAACATTTCAAAATATTTTGTGTTTAAATTGAATTCTTGTAAAAATATTAGGGTCTAATTCTACCATTTTTACCAAACTTTAAGTTCAATCTCTTGAAAGCCTTGAAACTCAAACTTCTTCAAAACCTTAGTTTAATTCTTGTTGATAGAAATTAATTTCCGCAAGATTCAATCATAATAAACATTTGAAAATAATTTTAATTTATGCATTTGTGACACAAGTACAAAATTTATTAAAGGCATTTGCAGAAAAAAAATTTAATTCTTGTTTATAGAAATTTAATTTGAAGTTCTTTCATCTTTATGTAATACTCGAAGATCAAGTTTTTTTTCTAAATAAAAACGGTACAAAAGTGAAATAACCATTTTATTTAAGGATGACAATTTTTGACCTATAAACTTAAATTTAGTTGTTTTCAAGAAGTCAACTTATAGGCCAAGCTTAAGTCTAGATAAATTCGAGGTTCAATTATTTTTACCAAAACAACATTGTCTTACTTAAAATAGTTCAACCTCATGTAAGCATAAGTCTG
Organism: Erythroxylum domingense; assembly: GCA_025594535.1. NCBI lineage: Eukaryota > Viridiplantae > Streptophyta > Magnoliopsida > Malpighiales > Erythroxylaceae > Erythroxylum > Erythroxylum domingense. The sequence continues at coordinate 7,864 of JANQBM010041919.1, read as the reverse complement.
AACAATTCAGACCCTTATTCAAATTAAAAAATAAATTATTCTCTATTTTTAATTAAAAAGCATTTGACAAGGTTGGCCCATAATTTTGTTTCTTCAATTTTTAAAGTTGTAATTGAAAGAACCATTTATTGCCTCCGGGTTATAACGAAAAGAGAAATATGTACGACTTGTACGAATAGGCTTAAGCCCAAGAATCCTTATTTGTCGAGCATTTTATGTCAATGTTATAAATATTATATTGGACTTAATATTGGATTTAGTATGATATAATATGGGATTAGTTAGATAATTTTTTAAAATTACAAATATGTTTAAAATTTATAAAGATACAAAACAGTTCCTTAATTATTATAATATACAATTTTTTTATTTTATTTCAATTATATCTAAAAATCATAATACTATAATGGATCCTAAGAATAATGGTTGTTTTGACCCCCTTAATGGATCCTTAATGGGCCTGAAAATCTTATGTTCCTAATAGCCTGTTTCTTTCTCAATATGACGTCATTTTATGTCTAAATGTACATAAAATGATATTATATTGAGGTAAAAATAAAATTGGAACAAATTAATAGAAACAGACGATCTGAATACTTCAATGGTACTAAAATGGGGGAAGGACAGTAAGATTCACTTATTGGATCATTAGTGGGGTTCTAAATCTTTTGGTGAGGTAATATTAAATTATGAATTACATCTCAATGAAAATATCAAAAATTAATAAAAGAAAAGAAATTGAGACATTCCACGTAAAAGATGTTATAATATTTATCTCTTTATAACAAACATATTTATAATTATATATTCAAAATATAATCACTTGTCTTATAATAGAAAACTATAAAGAAAAAAGTGTTATATCCACACTCTAATTGTTATTCTTTACACTACTTTGACAGTTATAATAATAAAATATTAACGGAGACAATCTCTTGAATACAATTGTTTTATTTTTTTAAACTTAAATATCTAATTAAAAATTTTTAAAAAATAGAAAATGAAATAAAAATATAAACAATTTGGAAAGTTTAATTTATTATTTCATTTCCTTAACATATATATTCACCAACCTTTAATATAAGAAAAACAGCTTCAAAGTATTTGGCCTGGCAATTACATTTCTTCACTTCAGAACTTCAAATTTTGTAAATATAACAAATAGAAAGTATTTACCATTACTTTTAAGATTTAATATAATTTTTTGACTAAACAGAAAATATAAAATTTTCCAAATGGACTCAAATTGCAAAATATCATCTTATTTTAGAAATAAATCAATGAGAATCTATTTTTACTGTAAGGCCCTAACATATATCTTAAAAGTATTATAGTATGTCTACGAGGTATTAAGAAGTAAACATATAGAATTAAGTGCATTTAAACATAGTAATATAATGGTATTTAACGTAAAAGACATGAGTGAACTAGTAATTCGTTCATTTCGGCACGGAAATACATATTTGGATGTGAAATATGATGAGAATGAAATTAATTCATGAGATTATATGCCAATGTGGGAATTAAAAGAAGAAAAATGACTAAATGTGCAATTTTCCTAAAATCAACACATGGACTAATTGGATAAAAGCATATGTGACCAATAGGATTAAAGCATGTGTGCCCAATAGGATTGAAGCATGCGTGTCATGAAATAGGCATATAAGAGAGGAGAGAGAGACATGCATTTAGGGTTTTGAATGCTAAATTTTCCTCTTCTCATTTTCTATCCATTTAATCTTCTTCATTGCACCATTTTGGATATAAGGAATCAAGCTAATTCTAACTGGAAGTCCAGGTAAAAGCTAGATGTTTTTTTCTTCATCTTTATTTTTTCTTATTTTTCTCATGAAGAGCTGGAAGTATAAGGCTGTAATTGGGATTAAGATACATATTTATAGTGTTTCTAGTTGGTGAATCACGCAAAGCTAAAGGAGAAGAGAAGGAAAAGTACTAGAAGAGCGAGTTGCCAAATTTCAAGATTTAGGACTACACTTAATTTAGTTTCTATTTGTTTATCTTCTAATTGATACACATATTCACTTGGACATGCAATGGTTGCTGGAATGGTGTCTTGGTATTACTTTTGTGTTATTTTGCAAAGAATTGGTTGAACATGACAAGAAAATAACGTGTAGTGGAATTTTGTCTTAGGTAAGTTTGAACCATTTCCACTATTTTGGTCACAAATCGGCCTACAGACCATTAAATTGGATGATTTAAATTGGAGATGAAACTTAAGACATAGCAATAAAAATATCTAGAAGAGACTCTGACCTAATTCTGGCTAAATAATATTGGAATTTGAGATTGAAAATGGTGACTTGATATTGCCCCTGTTTTGGAGCAACTTGTGATGTTTGGCCCATACCTAGTGATTTAAAAGTCAATATTGCTTGATTTTTAATGCTATAGAAACTAGAGACATAGGGAAATAAAGATATAGGAGATGGAAAACCTAATTTGAATGTTTTCTATGTGAACATTTCCGAACAATTGGAGCTGTGAATTATAGGCAGGGGACATGATATGAAGGACATTGCACCATTTTAAGTTTGTTTTCGTTTCCATTTTTTACCGAATCATAGCCGAACCTTTTCAGACGATTATGAAACTTTGTAAAAATATAGAAATAAATGAAATATGACTCACCATATGTGAATTTGGTGATGAAACATTGAAATTTAAAATTGGTCATAATGTATGCTAAACAAAATTTTCATGTATATAAATGATTTATATGCATATTTATTTATATGTGTATAGTATGATTATACATGTGTGATTTTGATACCCTTATAATGGTGGTAAGTTATGACTTGCATGTATGAACTCAAATGCAGATTTTATGATTTCAAATTAATATCATATGATTTGTAGTATATTAATTATGAAATTGGCAAATGATTAAAGAAAATGTTATAGTACTTGCTTCATTATCTTGGTGATGAATAGATAGGCATGTCTATAGGGTTGCAGTGCAGTTGTTATAGTTTGACACCAATAGTGTCTTCATTTTAAGATTATAGTGTCTCTACAGTTTGATGTCTTCGGGTATCTATAGTTCGATACTTTCAGGTGTCTACACTTTGATATCTTCGAATATCTACAATTCTCATGATCTACACCCATGGGAATGTGCAAGCATAACACAAAAAGTAAATTAAACATTTGTAAATTAGAAATACAACATGACAACATGAATAATTGGTATTGATGAGCGTTTGTACCGATTGTATTGATGATTTATAATGATAAGCAATTTTATAGATAACTTGCATTAATGAGTGTTGAATATCAATGTTTAGCTTATAAATGTGAATTTACGGCATATGAATAATGCATTAAAGCATATTTGCATTATGTACCTTTATTATTTATGTCATCGCTATTTATACATTTTGTGATATTTATAAATGTATGTGCTTGGCGGATGGCTACTTTGAGTGGTCATCTAAACTAAGTGTTTCCCTACTAAATTTTCAAATTTAACACGAGTGCTAACCAGTGTAAGTCCAAGTAATAGGAGTGAATTACAGAGATCATCTGCAGGAATCAAGGCCAACCGTTATTAGTAAATATACTTTTGGATTGTATTTTTTAGGTTAAAGATTATTGTATATGTAACAGTTTGTAAATAAGAATTTAAGTTATATGCAATATTTCTTTTAGATTATTATATAAATGCGAAGATGTAATACTATTCTTAAATGATAAAAGTGATATGAAATTTTGTAACATATATATGTATAATATTGAATAGGCAAATGTGTGATGACAGTCCATATAAATGACTGGAAATGTATATCATGACTATTTGTACAAGAATTTAGTTGCTATGTGTGTGTCTGGTTGTGGGTTTAGTAAGGGAGTGTTACATTTACTTCAATACCACCAAGTCAAAATTTGATGGTAGGTAAAGTTGAGTTGCACCAAATATGCTAAATTAAAATTTGAAATATGATAATTAGATATTAAATATTAAGTTAACCAATAATGAATAATAAATTTGATAAAATGGTATAATTTTTCATTAAAAGTATTGCCTTATAAAACATATCTATAAATAGAGAAGAAAGTAAATATTTCTCACTCGATTTCTGTGTTCATATATTGTATAGGGAACCTTTTAATTTATGTTCAAGTTCTTTGTAAGTAATAGATATTGTATTATTATTTATATCTATTATTAAACTATTGAATTGAAGGACTTAAATTTTAAGGATTAATATAATTTAGATTTAAATAAACTTAAAATTTTAAATTTCTTATTTAGTTTATTAAAAAATTCAAAAAGTTCAAGACAATATATAACTTAAAATTACCATAATTTATAATTTTTAAATATTATTTAAAATTAATTACTATTTATTATTTAGTTCTTATTAAAATATATAATATATAATATTAATTTAATTTAGTTTTAAATCATGATTAACACTTTGTATATGTTATTGTAAGAAGTTATACTTTTATTTTAGGTCAACTTAATAGAATTATTCTTATTTTAATAAATTATTTATATATTAAATAATCATTAAAAATGTTTTTAAAATATAGCTTATGCGTTAAGCTTAAATTTAAAATTGAATATAAACTTAAAATAAAAAAATAAATTGAGATTTAGTTAAACACAGACCTAGCTCATGTACGTGCTGTAATCTTGTCCTTGCCTGAACGAAATGACAGCCATGGAAGAGACGCAGGTCTAGCATGAAAGATAAGAGCCACTCAGAATAGCCAAAGGAGACTTCCTATGAACCCCACCGAACCATCATCATAATTTATAAATTACATATTTTAGAAGATAAGAGCCAATCAGAATAGCCAAAGGAGACTTCCTATGAACCCCACCGAACCATCATCATAATTTATAAATTACATATTTTAGCTAAAATATGTAATTTATAAATTATTGCATATATTTGGTACTTTATTTAATATATTTAAAAATAAATAGTTATAAGTTCAGCTGATATGAAAATAAAAATATTATGATGCAATTATATCTACAAACAATATTTTAAATAACATTATTGGTTAATTTAATATTTAATATTTAAAATAAATATTAAATATTAAATTAACCAATAATGTTATGTACATAAAAAATTTGAGTCAGAATAGTTATATGATACAATTCAATTGATATCATAAGGATGAAAAATGAGATAAAATCAATATTTTAAAAATCGGACCGATGATTGAATCGGAAAAGTAACTGATACAAGGGTCAATAGCTGAATCGGAATTCAACCGTGATTGAACCGGTGACTAATAAATATATAAAATTTTATTTTATATATTATATATATATAATAATTTTTAAACATACTTTTTAATTATTTATCTAACTTAAACCTTAAAACTTCAAAACATACAAGTTTTTTTTTAAATTCACCAACACAACACAAAATAAGATAACAAAGCTCACTAGTCATATTTCATTAAAAAGATAAAAAAATATCAGTAATAATAATATTCATTCACCATAGTTGTAAAAGTTTTGATTTTTAAAGGAAAATTCTTTATTTTAAATGAATCGGTCGATTTTTTCTTTCACCGGTTCAGCAGTTTTTACCGGTCTGACAGCAAAATGAACAGGTCAATCACTCACAAAAAATAATGGCTAAACCGGACCGTTTCATGCTCCGGTTCACCGGTTCACCGGTCCAACCGGCCGGTTCGGTCCGGTTTTCAAAATACTGGATAAAATAGTATGATTTAGGCTTATAAAATATAAAGTGTATTTATAAAAAGAGAAGAAAGTTAATATTTAGGTAAAAAATTTTGTATTATTGTTTATATCTATTTTTGTGGAAGGAACCTTTTAATTTATGATCATGTTCTTTATGAGTAATAAAGATTCAAAATTGATTTAATCTATTTAGTCTACAGATTAAGCTACTTATTTGAAAGATTTAAAATTGAAGGATTAATATAAATTTAGATTTAAATAAACTTAAAGAATTGAAGTGTCATATTTAAGTTATATAAAAAAATTTCAAAAAGTTCTTACCTTAATTTATAATTTTTGTCTAATATTATTTAAAATAATTAATATTTATTATTTAGTTCTTATAAAATATAAAATATTATAATTTAATTTAATTAACATTTATAAGTCATGACTAATATTTTGTATATATTATTGTAAGAAGTTATATTTTTATTTTCCAAATTTATAACTTTACGAGAGCATCCGCATCGCGGCTTGCATGATTTTATTTCCAATCAAGTTAATCATTTTGTTCAATCTCTGCTCTATTTTATATTACCAATAAACTCCACAAAATCAGTACTTCCTTTATTATTTGAAATATAATATTTTAATGATAGAATTTTGTCATTATTTTATGGACTAGCATAATAAGCATAATTTTGTACAAACCCCGATTAATTTGATTAATTTGATGTCAAGATATTTGGGCTTGTTAATTCTCTCTTGAACGTGTCATTGGGCCTGTGTTTATGGACTTGTTATGATTGGTAAGCTTGACCCATGTTTTGCAGTGCACAGGAGGCCATACTGCTAGCCAACCTTAAATACAGTTGCCCCATTGAGAACTGTAAGTACTTTTGCTTATTAGGGTTTGAAATAGTAGTAGTCAATCATCTGGGTCTCTGTCACTTCGCTTCACAGAAAACAACAATAGATTCAATTGTTCCACAATTTCCAGGTATTTATCCATACTATTATTGAATATAGCATGTTGCAATCCTAGGGTTAATTAATTGTGTTGATTAATCATGAAATTAATCTATAATTTCGTGTTAAATTTCCTTCAATCGGTATCAGAATTAGGTTAACCCTAATTGTGACTACTAATTTTTGGGTAATTTCAAGATATTAATTTTTCATGGAATATCGTTTTCGGTGTTGTTAATTATTTTTGTGAAATTGTTTTTTGTTGTTGATTTGTTCGGTTTGGTGTCAAAGCATATGTTAGGTTTATTAAATTTGCTGATGTCTTGTGTAAACCTCAAGAACTTGAAGAACCGAACCATAACAGTTTCTTTTGAATTTTTCTGATCCTTTTCAGTAGCTTTTTTCATGAAATTGATTGAGGGCTTTGATAGATCGTTAAATTCTGAATCTAATGACACCAAATTTTTTGAAAACAGATCAAAATTGAGAAAGATATCAAGTTTTTCCCGAACCGGGTCGCGAATCGGGGCAAGCGACCCGGATACCAGTCAGCTGGGCGAGGAAGACGCAACCCAACCCGGCTAGACGTTCCCCACACGCGGCGGTGGCGCGTGCAGCAGTCTCCCGTTGTATTTTTTCCCCAAATTTTTCCTGTTTGCTCCACTTGCCCAGTTCTATTTTATGGTATTTTTCTTGGAATTTTTTGAATGCTAAAGTTTTTATTTTTATTTTTTCCGAATTTTAAAATTAATAAAAATACAATGTACTCTCTGAATTTTTTCTTGAAACTTTTTATACTTATTCCTAGTATTATTTGGGCTTGTGGGGACTTGTGTACTCTTAATGTTATATAGTTATGCATCAAAATTAAGTTTGGATGTAATTTATGCATATAATGTTATATTATATGATTACTATGGTTAATTTTGTAATTGTGGTGCTAACTGAATCTATGGGAACAATCTTGGGGAATGTTATTGGACTATTGTCATTCACTTTGTGTAATTGTGAGCTCGCCTATCGTGAGACCAATTATTACAAATTGCTGTTGTGATGTTGTTATTGGGCATACATTAGATACTATGTTAATGATGCACTTACCCGATCAGTTTGTCTTTATCAATATGGTTTCTAATGTTTTGTTTAATTCATTAAATTATGTCTTTGAATTTTCAGTATCCTATCGATATTAGCTTTAGGGCATAATTTAATGTT
>JANQBM010041893.1:0-10293 GCA_025594535.1 Erythroxylum domingense | reverse complement strand
TGAGCATGAGATGTGTTTTTCCTAATCTCTCTTATTTACCTCACTTGGACCCGTTTCTCTGGTCCGACCCGTTCTATAGAAACGGGATGTTACGATGATAGCAAGTCCTTGCTCCTTTACAGTTGGGGTTTTTGATGTATGCTTTAGTCTATACCTGGCTAGATATTACTTATGCAGGTAGTTTAGTCGGTAGATTTTTCTCTAATCCATGGTAAGATTATTAAGAGTTATGAAGTGAATCTTAAGATATTTGAGAGGCACTTTCAAGATGTGCTTAGGCTTTGGAGATTTAAAACTATTTATAAAGAGATATTCAGATGCAGATATCATAGGTGACCTTAATGATAGAAACTCAACTTTAGGGTTTATGTTTACTTTTGCAGAGAAAGTTATATCATGATAATCTAAATTAAAGAAATGTGTAACTTTATCCACTATTGAAGCATAATATAGTGTTTTGACTGAAACAAGTAAATAAATGCTTTGGATGAAAATATTTCTTCAAAAATTGGGTTTGAAATAGAGATGAATATGTGATTAATTGTGATAGTTAGAGTATTTTGGAGTTGAGCAAGAATGCTACATATCATTATTGTCCTAAGTATATTGATGTAAGCTATAATTGGATTTATGATGATGTGACTAAACAAGAAATGTCTTTAAAGAAGATCTTCAATGATAAAAATCTAGTTGACATGTTGACTAATATGGTGACATATGACAAAAATTAGTTCTATATTAAATTGGCAGGATGGAGTTACAAATGAGCAGTTGAAGTGTGTACATTTCCCCATGAGTTGTAGGGAAAGATTATTGGCATTAAAGGCCGAAAAAGGTCCAGCCTATTATAATAAATAAAAAAGAAAAAAAAGGAGTTTTGTTCTCTCTTCTTGTAAATCAAGAGAACTTGGAAAAAATGTGGTAGCCAACTTTTGTGACAAAAACTATAAAGAGGGAGTGTGCTTTCTCCTTCAGTGAATGAAGATTGAGACACTAGAAGGTTTTTGGGTAATTTTCTTTTTAATCTCTTATTTTAACTTTTTCTTCATTACAATCCAATTAAAATAGCAAGTAGATTTTGAGAAAAATTTTGGAGACTTATTTCTCTATTTTTTTATTGGTGTGATTATTGCAAAAAAGAGTTGAGATATTTTCTATATTTTTATTATTAATAACGTCAAGTGTGAATTTACTTCGAAATTTTTATACTTGTTGATTTAATATAGTTGATTTAATTCAAAGTTTGATTTGTAGTTTTTCCTCTATATCAAAATCTTCTTTACTTAAATCTTTTGTTTTACTATTTAGTTAACTTGAGATATTTAATTAGTATTTTTGAGTTCAACTCTAACATGAAAAGAGAAAATTGCTATAGAAGAAAGTATATGTCTTTCACTAATTACACTACAACAAAAACGACATTTGGCTACGAAAAAATTTGTCATTAAATGTCCCAAAATTGTGACTAATAGTCATTAGCGATGATTTATATTCGTCACCAAAAATGTCATCAAATCCTTGTAGTTGAAAATATGGTTGACGTTTTTCACTAATCGTTGCTAATATTTTTTCCTACGTTTTAATTTCATAGTGAAAAGCTCTTAGCAACGTTTTAAGAAATTTTCACTAATACATTTTGCTATGTTTAGTTTTAGTAGCTAAAAATTATTAGCTACATTAAAAATTTTAAACTATGTTTCCAAAAATGTAGATAATTGTTTTTAGCTATATTTCCAAAAATGTAGCAAAAGGTTTTTAGCTACGGTTTTAAAAATGTAGCCAAATGTTTTTAGCTACGTTTTGTAAAATGTAGTCAATTTTTTAATATACATTTTAACAAAATGTTATGCCATGATAATTATAATTATTTGTGACATTTTTTATCCATAATATTATATATATATATATATAATTTTAATTTATTATACAAAAATAATATGAAAATAATTGATAATTATTGTAAGTAAAAAATAACATATCATTAAATTATACTAACAAAAAGAATATTCTTTATATACAATATTTGAATTACAACTTTAACAATTCTTATAGAAAAATAATAAATATGGAGACCAGTTTACAAATTATAAATGCTAAAATTACAAAAAAAATTATAATGTAATTAGAATGACTCTAGGTTTGTTCCTGTCAATAAGAGTAACTTTATAAGTCAGCCATCATATACAAAGGATTAGCCATGAGAATAATGAAATCAACTTTAAGGTCGATAGAGTGCCTAAAATTATGCAAAATTAAGCTATTTTGTTTTTAATTAGGAAAGAAAAAAGGAGGATGATGTAAGGGGAAGGTAATCCAACAAAATATTCACTGAAAATCATTAAGTACCTTCCAAAGTACAACTTCTTTATCACGTAAGCACCCAACAATCCAACCTGAGAGTAAAAAAGAAAGGCAAGTGTTGTAACATATATGCATTGGGTGCATCCACAACTTCAGCAAGGTGAAGAATACTTTTAAACAATAAGAACAAAGCTTGATGAAGAAAGACAAACATGACAATTTAAAAGCACTTCATATTTAAAGCTCTGGGACCATCAATGCTATCTTATTAGTCACCTTATGAATGTTATGTTATTAGTCAAAGTTTAGAAGGCTTAAGTTATCGAGAATTCAATAAAGATTCTAGAAGTTGATTAACCTTAAATTCAAAGTTAAAGAGATCATATGATGATTGTAAATGACATCTCAGACCCTACAAAGAATTATATGATTAAAATTATTTTGAGCATCAAAAAGTAAATGCTAAATCAAAAAGTTGAGAAGCAAAATAATATAGGAGAAAGTAATAACTAGCATTCCATGTTTATTAAAAGAAACAAGATATACAGTGGAAACATGTCTAACCTTGAAGCTAGCACATTTTATCAAGCAAAATGGACAAGAAAAGTCTTCAGCAACTACAACCAAAATGCTCGAAGGCATGAGAGAAGACGATGAAACAAAGAATCAAAGTAAAGGTGGGATAACCAAAACCCTTTTACTAACTGTTAGGTAAACCTGCAACTTTAAGCAGGGAAGAAAAGGTAGATTAAAACATATTGTACCATAGGAAGATAAAGGGTGCCTTCAGTTTTCTACAATTTATTATTGTAGTAACTATAGTTAAAAACCACATTTCTAGCTCCTAGTCTGTAGATAAAGAGAAGAAAAGCTTCAATGACATGCAAAAATAAAAAAAATAAAAAAATGATTACAAAGAGAAGAGTTATCGAATAATATGAGATAATGATGAAGAAGAAACGTCACTATGCTTATACAAATGATAAGGAGATCTTTCTTTAGCACCAATTTCTTTCATAGATATATTAACTTGCACTTGTTGTGATGAATTTTTTAAAAATCAAAACAACGAAAAGCAGCATACACTAGTCAACCAAGGTAATATAGAAATATTTAGTCAAAAATTAGGAAGGAATTAAGATAACAAACCATGGTTTTAGATGCGTATGGAATTTGCATCAAAACATATTTTCCTCATCTGAACTCAGCTGTAAGTAGGAAAAAATGAAAAAGTAGAGATAAATTCTAGGTTATCAAATAATTTTTGTCAATGGAAAAAATAACATAAAGGGGTAATAACATTTGGCATACCCCTCCTCCTAGCAGAACACATTGCAATGAACCACAAGAAGAAAAAAAACAAGCTAATTAAAGATAATAATAAGCATACACATCGATATATAATTATATATTAATAGAGAGAACTCAAAGATGGTTTCTTATTATACCAAGAGACATGGATCAAAAGAATTCATGCAATAATTATCAGTTTTTACTTTTATAGCTACAAAGAAACTATCAACCTACTAGAATTTCACAAGATATTTACTTACAAAACTCCTTATTTGAAAGAAAATCTCATAATTAAAATTCAAACCCTGAAAAAGGTAAACAGAGACATGTTATTTGCAGTCGCAACCATTAAATTTTGGCAACCATTAAGTTTCAACAACCATTTTTCACTTTTTGGCATTTTTCACTGACCTAATTCTCCCCACAACCTCTCCTTGATGAAAGTCACTAACCTCCTCACTGACCTTTTTTTCGTTGCCTCCTTATTGCCCCCACCACAGTCACTACAACTTTTCCTTTCCTTCATGGAATTAGATTTTGGTAAAGATGGGAGTTTGGGTTTTAGAAACTCTGACTTTAGAATTCCTCAAGTTTTGGTAGCTCAAGTATTTCAACCATTTAAAATTAATGAAACCATAAAAACATTTATAGAAAAAAAGAGAAGAAAGAAACCTAAAGGAGATGTCCTTGACTTTAGATTGAGAATATACCTTTCGCTTTCATGAAGGAAGAGGAAAGAAGAGAGTAGAGGATGAGACATGTGTGTTTTAGGCTTTAAGGCTTTTTTTAAAGTGCCCTTCGGTTTATGGAAGAAGAGAAAAGAAAGAGCAAAGGATGAGCGGTGGGTGCTTGAGGCTTTAGGGTTTTTTTTAATCCATTCTCGTTTTTGTTCCCTCCTATAATTATTTGGCACATTTGACGACTATTTTTAAAATCATCGTCAAAGGCCATTTTTAGGGTCAATAAGGATTATTTTTCACACCAAATAAGAAACTTTTAGTGACAATTTTTGAAAATGGTTGCTAAAGGGTCGACAGTTTGCAACTTTTTTAAAAACAAATTGCTAAGCGTCTATATTTTATTATTAAGCATGATAATCATTTTCTTCTCCCATTTTTCATTAATAATAAAGATATTAACTTTATATGACTAACACAATATACAAGTATGAAGGATAAGGAATCGATTCCAGCCATAAAATTGATATCTTGTCTTCTATAGATTTGTAAATACATTAAACTTACAACAATCGAAGCATAAGGAATCGATTCCATCTCTTTTATTCTACATTATTCCTAGGATATTGTATGGGGCTAAATTTATCGCATTTATAAATAGGAATGATATCTACTAAACATTTGTCCATTTAAATATCTCTAAAAGTCTTCTAATATATGCTTTATAAGATAGTTCCAACAATACTTGTGATTTATAAAAAAAATTCAATTCCTATCATATATAATGTTTCCCTTATATCTTTTAGCTAAAAATTGTTAAAGAGAAAATACTTTCTCATCTATCATGCCCAAATTAATAAGTAAAATATCATTAACATATAGAAGTAAGAAAATAAAGTTAATTATTGATCTTTCAATTTATAAATCAATTAACAATATTTTCCTAAAAATTGAAAGAAGTATAGTATTGTTGAACTTAAGATACAATTGTCAAGAATTTTGTTTAAGTCCATATATTGACTTATTGAGTTTATACAACATTTGTTCTTTTGTAAAAAAATTCTAGTTGGTCAATAAATAAATCCTTTTTTAGATTCCCAGAAAGAAAGTTTGTTTTCACATTTATTTAGTGCAACTCTAAATTATAATGAGCCACCGATGCCATTATAATCCTCAATGAGTCTTCTTTTACACAAGTGCGAAATGTCTCTATAATACATAATATCTTTTTTACTATAATCTTTGGTAACAAATTTGGCCTTATAATCAACATTGCTATTTCAGTCACGTTTAGTTTTAAAAACCCATTTACACCTAAATCACCTTGAACTTTTTGTAATTCAACAAGATCCCAAACTTTTGTGTATTCTATGTATTTTAATTCATCTTTCACATGATCAATGCACTTTTTAGACTCAGTATATAATATGGTTTGTGAAAATGAAATTGGATCTTTATTGATTTTAATATCAACATCTGAATCTTGTAAATAAACTATATAACCATTCAAAATAACTGAATTTCTTTCTCTTTAAGATCTTCTCATAGGTATTATTTCTTGTGGCTTAAGTACAATAGATTATTGCGAGTTAGTTTTATACATGTGTGCTCCTTTATTCAAGAATTATTCAGTGCTTTTTAAATTTTTTTAATTATTAAAATAATATTGGAAAGAATATGGTTGAAGAGCTTTACGAAAAAAGGAATATATATACTTCATTAATGTCCATATTTTGTCATTCATTACTCCCACTAGCTTCACCATTCCTATTGAATGTATCATTTTTAGTTTCTATAATTCTAGGACTACATTTTGAAAAATAAAACATAAACCCTTTAGATTTATCTAGGTAGCTTATATGGTAACTACCAATCATTCAAGAGTCTAATTTTTTGTATGGATTAATGATTCTTATCTTTATCAGGACCCCAAACATGTAAATTTCTCAAACTAGATCTCCTATTAGTTCATAATTCAAAAGGAGTTTTTAAAAGTTTCTTACTATGAACCCATTTAATAAATACATAGAAGTTTTAGGGGTATACATTTACAAAGATATAGGTAGTGAGGAATTACTCATCATACTCATAACCATATCCGTTAAAGTCTTATTTATATGCCTTTTTTCCACACCAATTTATTGTGGTATGCTTTGCAAATGGACTTAGACGTTATCATGACTCATCATAGTTCTTATAGTATTCACTTCCTTTATCAGATCTTACAACTTTTATCTTTTACTTTAATTGTCTTTCAACCTCAGTAATGTATATCTTAAAGGCATCCACTGCTTGAGATTTTTATTAAACAAATAGGCATACCATATCATGAGAACTTATTGATAACGGTAATGAAATAATTTTCTCCACCAAAATGTGGAACATTAAAAGGTCACAAAAATCAGTGCATATAATCTCAAAAGTTGGGTGTTTTTTGTTGCTTTTTTCTTATTATGTTTAAATTGCTTAACCTTAATATAGTCTACATATAGATTAGTAAAATCTAGATCTAGAAGAATCTTATTCTATCCTAATCTTTCAAACCTTTCTTTGGATACATGACCTAAGTATATATGTTATAAGTAAGCAGATTTTGAATATGATAGATTGTGTTAAATTTGAACATTACCATATGTTATTGTCACAGATTCTAAATAAATGTACATATATTATAGGGATTATAGCTTGATTGTAGGAAGTTTGGTTGTAGGGATTGACAATATCTCCTTATGATCTTTAGGAACATAATATATATGTATATATATAGAGGTGTATAATAAATACAAATCATTAAGTATTCATAATATGTTATCAAAGCCATAATTGTCTATCTAGAAGATTAAATTTCTACCTAAGTGTAGAATTTCACTATAATTTCAAAGTTCTTTTACGTGTCGTAGTTACAAGTTTCTGATCAACATTTTAAAGTGATGTTTTAATCTCACCGTTGCCTTAGAGCAACTGGTAAAGTTGCCTCTTGATTACCATAAGGTCATAGGTTCAAGTCACAGAAATAGCCTCTTTGTAAAAATATAAAGGGAAGGCATGACCCTTCGCAGACCCCTGCAAAGTGTGGAGCCTTGCGTACTAGGTATGTTGACATTTTTAATCTCATCGTCAATACAATTGGATTTGTTAACCACTGACTAGCCTTTAGTTGAAAGTTAGTCATTGGAGGCCTTACGAATGTGCCACACGCTTCACCAGAAGGTTCATCATCTACTCTCACATGCCGGCAAGTAATAGTGGATATGTCAGAGCAGTATTGCCCATTACCTCTCACAACATCGCCTTTCCCTTCCTACTTGCTTAGGTGTATAATCCACCAACACCATTAACTGCCTAAGGGGGTTTGTGCAATGCTTTACCACTACCACTGTAGCTCAATAGAAAGACTGTTTCTTTATGTTTTTCAAAAAAATTTAATAAGATTATCACCTCAGATTACTTATTTTTCTATCATTAGAAACTATTGGATCTTTAGAGACAAGATAAGAATATAAAGTGGGTTGGTTATCAAAATTAATTTATAGTCTAAATCAATCGTCGAGATAATGGTATATACATTTTCATAATGTAATAATTTCATATAATTTTCATATGCTTAATGAACAACATTGTGTATATATTAAGAGATCCAAAGATAAATTTGTAATTTTATCTTTATATATGAATGGCATTTTAATTGCTTGCAATAAATATGAATTTGTCAAACAAATCAAATATTAGTTGTCATTTGAATTTGAAATGAAAGACATAGGTAAAGGTGCATATATTCTTCGATTTAATATTTCAAGATATCATTTAAAGAGATTATTGTCACTTTCTTAAGCAACTTATATTTAAAAGATTTTAGAACAATTTTGTGTTTAAGATTGCAAACTGATAGATAATCCTATTACTAAAGGCAAAAGTCTTACCAAAAAGTTTTACCCATCTACGTCGTAAAAAATGTAATAAATGAAGAAATTTCCCTATTTAGTGTAGTTGAAATTCTTTGTACGCCATGATGTGTACAAGGCCAGAAATTTATGAAGCTATTGGGATGGTGAGTAAATATCAATCAAATTCAGGATACAAACATTTGCAATTGTCATATACATCATATAGAGGGAAAGAAATAGTCACAATTTTCTAATAAGAAGGTAGAGAAATACCTACTTGTGAATAGAGTCATCAACTTTATTAGAGCTTGCATATACGCAAAACAAATGTAGGAATCTTTGTATATGGATATGAAGAGAATATGGGGCTTGTAATTTGTATGCTTTTATAATAAGGCACATGTTACTTTCTTTCGTTACTTCCTTTAGCTTACCTACCTGTATTTAGTTCCCTTTAAGAGATTAGTGTTTAGCCTTAAACTCATTGTAATGTTGATTTAGTTTCTTCTATATATTACTTTAGTCATTTTGAAAAAAGAAAGACTATTTTTTCTTTATTTAGGAAAAGTGTGAGAAGACCAAGGTGAAAAGAGGAAAAATGAAAACTCTTCACAATCAAGGCTCCAAATTATTTGTTATCATGTTAAATGAATATGTAAGTTCTTTGTTCACAAGTTATAATGATATCAATAAACACTATATTTTTACTATGCATTGTATTTTTTGTGATAAAATAGAGTGAAAAGGATCTACATGGAGAAGACTGTGATAAGATCACACTCTACAAACTCACTCATTATACGAAAGGTTAAGGGTGGATGTCTGAAGAAGCACATAATAACTATGTAAATATAAAAATTTTGTTTAAATTTTAAGTTTCTTTATTTATGTAGTACAAACTAATAATATTTACATTGAATATTAATTTTGTTTTTAAATTTTAGAATAAGATGTAAAAGTTGCTACAAGCATTTATGTCTGTTGGAAATGAGCCAAATGTAGAAGACATATGCAATAACGTGCTTGGTACATGATTTGGATATATCAAAGGTCTTGGTTTGGCCCTAAGCCAACTACTTCATCCTCATCAAGACCAATATATGTTCAACGTCTTGAAGAGGAGAACAAGTTGCTTAAAAAAGTTGGCCAAGCATGAAAAGTGCCTAAGAAAATCACTTGGCCCGGATCATGTAAGTAGTAAAGATGAAAACGGGTATGAGTGATTAAACTAATCTTTTTAATTTTTATTTTATATATAAGTATCTTTGAAATTGTAATTAAAATCTTGTACATGATTAAACTTAATGACATTTTATTTTTTATATACAATACTTTTAATTTTCAAATATTTTTGCATCATATTTTTGCATAATAAATTAACAAAAAAAAATCTAAATAGTATATAGAATAATATGGATTTAAAATGTCACAAATAATTATAATTAACATGGTATAACATTTAGTTATAATGTATATTAAAAATTTGAATACATTTTACAAAACGTAGCTAAAAACATTTGGTTACATTTTGAAAAATGTAGTTAAAAATTTTTGGCTACGATTCTAGAAAAGTAGTTAAATTTTTTTTACTACAATTTCAAAAACGTAGCTAAAAACTTTTGGCTACATTTATGGAAATACAGCTAAAGAGTTTTAGGTACACTTCTAAAAACGTAGCTAAAAGTAATTAGCTATGGTTTCAAAATGTAGCTAAACGTAATTGGCTACGATTTCATCCATAAACGTAGCTAATAATCTTTAGCTACAAAAACTAAGCATAGCCAAAACGTATTGGCGACGATTTCACAAAACATTGTGTAACACCCCTTTACCTTAGAGTACGCACCGAGACGCCCGTAGGTCATTCCGGTACATATTCTATGATAAGGGAGCGCTACGTACAATCACTACAGTTACTCCACATGGCATCACAACAATTTAAATAATAACACATTAATGTAAACCACGAGATTTTTAAAATCAAACTCTTCCTCTTTTCATTGATCAAAATCAAAAGTTATACATCCATCCCATAATGTATTGTCTGTACATATCTGTACATATATACAAAAACCTAGGACAAGATGCTATATGAAAGAGGAAGAATACATCAACACTATCTAGGTCATCCCAAAAAT
>JANQBM010041883.1:0-10294 GCA_025594535.1 Erythroxylum domingense | reverse complement strand
AAATTGAGTGTTGAGTAGGCATTTAGGATTTAATTAGATTAGTTTTTGTGTTTAAGTGTTTTATTGGGTTAGTCTGAATCTTTGAGCTTACATTGTATATTTTTGAAGTACCTTGATGTGTATGCTAGTGTTGCAGGGTAAACAGAGAAGAACGGTGAAGATTTGAAGAGTTTCAGGCTAAAAGATATAGGTCACGATTGTGACAGAAAAGGAGGAGCCAGCAGCAGCCAGGTCATGATCGTGCATCATGGGCCACGATAGTGAGGCAAGCAAGGCCACAATCGTGCCCTGCATCGGGCTGACAGAAAAACTCAAATTTTGGGTGATTTTTCATACTAGTTCGACCTCAAGTTTGACTTAGGGCTGTTACAGAATAAATAGAGCAAGCTTCAGGGAGAGAAGAGAGAACTAAGAGCTGCAAAAAGAGAGATACTCTGCCAAAAATTTGAGGGAAAATCTAGTTAGAGATCAATCGATCGAGGAAGGAGACAAAAGAAGAGAAGCATGTAGACAAGCTTGACGCGACATATTTCTCAGAATAGGTGGTTTCCTGCAATTGCGACTCTGAGATCCATTCTGAAAGTATATTCTAGTTGTTATTTCGATTTGATTGATGTATGAAGTCCTGAGATTGATTAGAGATATTTTTTGTTGAATGTATGATTTTGTCTAAACTCACCTTCGGGTTTATTTATTCTTGAGATTAATAAGATTGATTTGATTGTGTTTTATTTCGATTTATTGTGATTGAATTCGATTCTTCATAACTGGGCAACAAACTGAAAGGGTGAGCCGGTGAAAATCATCGATTTAGGTTAACGAGAATTAGGTAAATTGATAGGTAGATAATTGAATCAAACTGGTAGAGTCTTGTAATAAAAGATCGAGCACAGATTCCAAGTAGGTCAATAGACAACGTTAAAACTAATTTAGGTATTGAACAAATTACGGATCGAGAGATTGCAATTTTCATAATTTGAATTAGGGAATATTAATTAGGGTTAAGAATTATAACTCGAGAGAGAGTAATTCACCGTAGGACTATGTAAGCCCGTTAAATCAAAAATTTCATAATTGGATATATTTTTTTAATTTCGAATAAATTCCCCTTTTCTCTTAATTAGTCACTTCTAGGTTGAATTTTAGATTATTTGTGTGAGTTTACTTTTGTTTGTTCTTTTGGTGATTAAAATTCTTATATTTAACTCTTGATTAATTTTAATTTTTACAGTAGTTGCTTAATTAGGTATTGCAAACTTAATTGTCGTTAGATTTTAGGACTAGTTCCCTTCCTTATGGGATCTACACCTTAGGTACTAAGCGAACAACTCGTGTGCTTGCGGTAATTATCAAGGTTAAAAATTAGTAAAACTTAGAGCGTGTAACTTAAGCGAACAAGTTTTTGGTACTATTATCGGGGAAGGCAATTTAGTTCTACAATTTAAGGCATTAGGATAGCTTTTAATTTTTTTTGTTTTTGTTTTTCGTAGTTCTACGTAAGAATCGTGCTTTTACATGAACACAAGAGTCATAAGGGGTTCAAATCACAAAATTGAGACTTCAGATTTAGACATAACACGTTTAGAACAAACCCTTAGGAAAACTCGACGAGAAAAAGAAGAAGAGTTCGAGAAGCACAAATGGCCAAGGAATTCTAAAGAAACATGGATCAAGAAGTCAACCCTGGTAGGCAACAATAGAGGACCCTTATGCATTTTATGAGGCCAGGGTTGAATCCTGCGAATCAAGGAGTGTCTAGACCGCCTGTTCAAATGGTTTCTTTTGAAATTAAGCGAGCCCTCCAAAACATGCTTCAACATAACGTTCAATTCTACGTAGGAATAGTGCTCTTACATGAACACAAGAGTCACAAGGGGTTCAAATCACAAAATTGAGACTTCATATTTAGACATAACATGTTTAGAACAAACCCTTAGGAAAGCTCGGCGAGAAAAAGAAGAAGAGTTCGAGAAGTAAAAATGGCCAAGTAATTCCAAAGAAACAGGGATCAAGAAGTCAACCCTGGTAGGCAACAATAGATCACCCTTATGGATTTTATGAGGCCAGGGTTGAATCCTGCGAATCAAGGAGTGGCCAGACCGCCTGTTCAAACGGTTTCTTTTGAAATTAAGCGAGCCCTCCAGAACATGCTTCAACAGAACGTTCAATTCTATGGACTTGCAAACGAAGACTCGAATGCTCACATCATGAATTTTCTCGAGATCTGTGATACTTTTCGGTATTACCAAATGTCGGAAGACACAGTGATAATTAAGTTGTTTCTCTTTACGCTTAGGGATAGAGCGAAGGTTTGGTATCATTCACTGAGCCCCACTAACATTACAACGTGGGAATAGTTAGTATGTGCCTTTTTTGATAATATTTCCCACTACTAAAGACCATCAAAATTATCAAGGAAATTACAAATTTCAAACAAGGTGATAGGGAGTTCATTTATGAAGCGTGGGAGCCTTACAAGGATTTGGAGAGGAGATGCTCACACTACAATTTTCCCAAGGAGTTCTTACTACAGACATTTTATAAAGGAGCAAACCCACAGACTAGAGGCACCATCGATGCGGCCTCAGGAGGATATTTAATGTGAAAGACTGTCGATGAAGTAGAGGAATTAATAGAGGAGATGGCCAACAATCGCTACTTATGGGCTAGTGAACGTAGTAGGCAACCTACAACTTTATGAAGTAGAAGGGAGTTGTTGCTGTCGATCAGATGATGAAATGCAAGCTAAGATTGACAACTTGACACAAAAACTAAGTAACATGAAAGTGTCATCCTCAACTACGGTAAAAACCACACAATTGAAATGCGAGCTATGTGGCCAATTTGATTATGATACAGTGGACTGCTTTTTGATGAGAGAAGATAACCCGAAGCAAGCTCATTAAATGAGAGCCCAATTTGGACGCGGAGGGGGTAATAATCCCTAGCCCAACACATATAACCCTGAGTGGAAGAATCACCCAAACTTCTTCTGGTCTAATAATAACAATGGAGGGTAATTCAGACCCCAAGGACAATCGAGTTTTCCACAGGACAAAACAAGCTCTTTGGATTCAAAATTGGACAAAATTTTAGATACAATAGGGGGAATGGAGGAACTACATAGTAGGCTCGAGAGTAAATTCGAGCAAGTTATGATGAATCATGCTTCATCTATCCACAATTTAAAAGTCCAAGTAGGGCAGCTCGCAGAAGCAATGTCAACTCGGAATGCTAGAACTCTTCTTAACAACACCGAGTCGAACCCGAAGGAGTGTATTATGGTTGTAAGCCAGACTCAGGATGAGAAGCTGGAAAAGGTAGACAAAGGAGAAGGCCAAGTAGTTAAAGACGACCTTCCAAGTGAGACTGTGAGCAAATTGGTGCAAGTAACTCGACGGGTGTTCCTGCACCAATTCTTTACTCAGAAGGAATTATATGCTAGTAGTGTAGCAGGAGCATAACAAGAAATCGAGCCAAACAAAATTGAGAAAGTGACGGAACAAATACAATTTAAATAGAAATTACAAGATTTTGTTACAAAGAAGGGGAAGGAGCAAATATTGGAAGACAACCCCAACAAAGTGAAGAAGGATGATCCAAGGGACTTTTTCATCTCTTGCAGTATCAACAAGATTATCATAGATAGGGCATTCGCAGACTTAGGTGCAAGTAGAAATGCAATGCCCTACACTCTCAATCTTAAATTGGAATTACGAGAGCTAGTGCCCATAAAGTTTTTGGTTAAGACAGCTGATAAGACCTCACTTAGACCGATGGGAATTATAAAATATGTGCCGGTTAAGGTCAGTAATTTTATCTTTCCCATAAATTTCTATATTTTGGATATCAATGAAGATGAGGATACTCCGATGATTCTTAGACAAAAGTTTTTCGCTACTGTGCGCTCGATCATTGATGTGGATGGGGGCGAACTAATTCTACAAGTAGGAAAGGAGCAACTGAACTTCAAGATGACTGTTAGAGAGTATGGAGCTCTTTTAACTCCAGTGGATCGTAATAAACCCGAACCTCGAGGAGAATGAGAAGGCATTGAGAATCCTACAAATGCTTTCCAGAAGAAGCGCTCGCGAAGGAGAAGGTGAGGCAAAGAAGGCTCCAAGGAAGGTGTTAGTCGCAATATGGTAGCAAATATTCAGACTTTGAGATTAATAACAAAGCTATCATCAAATCAATCATTCCAATCACTGTGAGCTTTACAAAGAGCATCGAGCTATCAATGTTAAAAAAAGTGCTGCATGGGAAGCAACTCATGGAAAAATTAGTTTGTTGTTCAATCTTGTTAGATTACTTGAATTTCGTAGTTAGGTTCATGTTTGTTTTGGTTCAATAAAAGCAAAAAGAGGAATAAGATTTCGAAATCATGGGGAAAAGTATGCAAGCGTATTAAGAGAAGCAAAGAAGAACTATGAACTAAGAGAAAAAAAGAATTGGGAGAAGAAGGTCATCACAAATTTATGTGTCAGCTGGTCTTTAACAAATCAGAGACCAACAAGTGTTCAACCAAGGAACTGTTCATACTGTGGTGTATGAACCATAGTATTCCGATATGCACATTTACACATGTATTGAATGCTCTTGTTGTAGTTTTGCGGAAGTGGAGTAACCATCTTGGAATGGGGTACCTGGTGTCTGCCATCGCAGAGCATTTTGGTGTGGATCGAAGGACAGTGCATTTGTTCAAGTTCCTTGACCACTATCATTGATTTCGAGTAGAGATCATTCTCTCCACCAACATGAGTCTGCGAGAAATAAATAAAAAGACACGTGTGGACCACGACGGGTCAGGCAAGCTCAAATCAACGAGCGAGGAATTGAAAGAAGTGGAAGAAGAGGACTAACACTGGACAACGATTTTGGATGCAATCTCTGAAACTAACAGAACATTAAAGGAAGTGGTACATACACAAAGACGCCAGAGCCAAGAGATCCACCGACTCCATCGGTATTTCCAAGCTCAGGGTGTTAAATTACCACCTCCCACACCATCACCACCTCCATCTCCTTAGGATTCAAGTCTAACCCAAAATTTTTCTTCCATTTTATTTTATGTTATTTTGTTTTATTTATTTTTCTATTATTTTTTTAATCTCGAACCGATTGATTATGTTCGAGATTAAATTAATTTCATAAAGATCGAAGCCATTGTCTCATTATTGCATTGTGTGTTTTGTGTTTTGTGATTTGTGTATTGTTGTTTTGTTTGCTTGAGGACAAGCAAACGCTTAAGTATGAGGATATTGATAGTAGTGTTTTTTATGATATTTTAGGGTTTATTGTTATGCATTTTTGTGTTAAATTGAGTGTTGAGCAGGCATTTAGGGTTTAATTAGATTAGTTTTTATGTTTAAGTGTTTTATTGGGTTAGACTGAATCTTTGAGCTTAAATTGTATATTTTTGAGGTACTTTGATGTGTGTGCTAGTGTTGCAGGGTAAATAGGGAAGAACGGTAAAAATTTGAAGAGTTTCGAACTAAAAGAAATAGGCGACGATCTTGCACAGTGGCCATGATTGTGACAAAAGAAGAGGAGCCAGCAGCAGCCAGGCCACGATCGTGCATCATGGGCCACAATGGTGACAAAGAGCGTCAAGTCAAGCCACGATCATAACAGGCAGGGCCACGATCGTTCCCTGCATCGGGCTGACAGAAAAACTCAAATTTGAGGTGATTTTTTGGACCATTTCGACCCCAAGTTTGACCTAGGGTTGCTACATAATCAATAGAACAACAAATAGTAGTTGCCAGGGAGGGAAGAGAGAGCCAAAAGCTGCAGAAAGAGAGAGACTCTGCTAAAAATTTGAGAGAAAATCTAGTTAGAGGTTAATCGATCAAGGAAGGAAACGAAGGAAGAAGGGCACAGAGACATGCTTGACGCGACGTACTTCCTGGAACAGGTAGTTTCCTGCAGTCGCGACTCCAAGATACATTTCGAAAGTGTATTCTAGTTGTTATTTTGATTTCATTGATGTATGGAGTCTTGAGATTGATTAGAGATAGTTTTCATTAAATGTTGATGCTTTTGTCTAAACTCACCTTCAGGTTTATTTATTCTTGAGATTAATAAGATTAATTTGATTATGTTTTATTTCGATTTATTGTGATTTAATTCAATTCTTCATAATTGGGCAATAAACTGAGAGGGTAAATCGGTAAAAATCATTGATTTAGATTAACAAGAGTTAGGTAAATCGATAGGTAGAGAATTGACTCAAATTGGTAGAATCGTATAACGAGAGATCGAGCACAGATTCCCAGTAGGTTAATAGACAGCGTTAGAACTAATTTAAGTTTTCGGATCGAGAGATCGTAATTTTCACAATTTGAATTAGGTAATATTAATTAGGGTTAAGAATTATAACCCGAGAGGTAGTAATTCACCTTAGGAACATCTAGGCCCGTTAAATCGAAAATTTCATAATTGGATGGATTTTCTTTAATTTCGAATAAATTCCCCCTTTCTCTCAATTGGTCACTTTTAGGTTGAATTTTGAATTATTTGTGTGAGTTAATTTGCTTCTGTTTGTTCTTTGGTGATTTAAATTCTTATATTTGACTCTTGATTAGTTTTAATTTATCCAGTAGTTTTTTAATTAGGTATTACAAACTTAGTCGTCGTTAGATTTTAGGACTAGTTTCCTTCCTCATGTGATCGGCACCTTAGGTACTATACAAACAACCCGTGCGCTTGTGGTAATTACCAAGGTTAAAAATTAGTAAAACTTAGAGTGTGTAACCTTGAGCAAACAACTAGGTACGGGCATTATGAATTCTTAGTTATACCCTTTAGATTAACGATTGCTCCTGCTACTTTTATGGAGTTAATGAATAGGGTGTTTCGAGAGTGCCTAGATAAGTTTGTGATTATTTATATCGATGATATATAGGCGTACTCATGTAGTCATGAGGAGCATCTAAAACACCTTCGAATTGTATTATAGACCCTATGAGAGAACTAGTTACACGTTAAGTTTAGTAAGTGCCAGTTTTGGTTAGATAAGGTTGCATTCTTGGGTTACGTCATCTCAAATGAGGGACTTAATGTAGATCTCCAAAAGAATAAAGTTGTTACTAATTAGAGACCTCTTATCAATGTGATAAAAGTTAGGAGCTTCCTTGGATTGACAGGTTATTATAGGAAATTTGTTGAAGGATTTTCCATAATGGCAACCTCGTTGACTAAGCTGATGTAAAAAGAGGAGAAGTTTGACTGGTCAAATGCCTGTTGACAACGTTTTGATGAACTAAAAGAAAGACCGACAACTGCTCCTATACTCACATTACCGGCGAGTATTAATTGATTTGTAATGTATAGTGATGCCTCGAGATAGAGGTTAAGGTGTGTTCTCTTGCAAAATGATAAGGTTGTAGCCTATACTTCTAGGCAATTGAAGAAGCATAAGCAGAACTACCACAAATATGATCTAGAGTTAAGAACAGTAGTTTTTGCATTGAGAATTTGGAGGCATTACTTGTATGACGTTCCCTGTAGGATTTCACAAATCAAAGAAGTTTACAATATTTGTTCACTCAGAAGGAACTAAACATAAGATAGAGGAGATAGTTGGAGTTAATAAAATATTAGGATTGTACGATCGAGTACCACCGCAGAAAAGCCAATGTAGTAGCTGATGCCTCAAGTAAATAACCTACCACTTCAATAGCATAACTGAAGACGATATATCTTCCACTTCTAGTGGAAATGAGGTCTCTAAGAGTGAGATTGGATATGACAGACTCAGGGGCATTAATTGTCAACTTTTATGTTCACCCCAATTTTGTGGATCATGTTAGAGAGGAAACATGATCCACATTTGAAGAAGTTGAAGATTGATGTTGAGACTAGACAAATAATAGATCTTACAATCAAGGAAGATGGTATAGCAATGAGGGGGCAGTGATTATGTGTACTAGATATAGGAGACTTAAAGAAAGAGATCTTAAAGGAAGCTCACTCCTCATCTTAGGATATGCATCCGAGTAGCACAAAAATGTACCACACTCACAAAGAACACTATTGGTGGAGATGGATGAAGAAGGAAAAAGTAGAGTTCCTTTCCAAGTGTCTAACCTATCAACAGGTAAAAGCAGAACATCAAAAGCCTAAGAGATTAATGTAGCCCCTCCTCATCACAAAATGGAACTGGGAGAAGATTATTATGGACTTCGTAGTAAGACTTTTATGGAGTCAGAGTGGGTACGATGCTATATAAGTGACAGTGGACATGTTAACAAAGTCCACACATTTCCTTCTAATCAAGAATGATTATCCCTTAAATAGGTTAGCCTAACTTTATGTGGATGAGATAATGAGACTCCATGGTACAATGATTTCTATTGTCTCAGACTGTGACCCTAGGTTTACATCAAGATTTTGGCCTAACTTACAAAAAACCTTAGGTATATGCTTGAAGTTTATCACTACCTTGCACCCTAAAATGGATGGACAGTCAGAGAGGACTATACAAACACTTGAGGATATGCTTAGGTCCTGTGTTGTGGAGTTTAGTGGGAGTTGGGACACGCACCTACTACTAATAGAGTTCGCGTACAATAATAATTATTAGGCCAACATTGGCATGACCCCTTAAAAGGTACTTTAAGGAAGAAAATGTAGAACTCCAATATGTTGGGATGCGGTAGATGAAAGGAAACTGATAGGTCCCAGACTTGTAAAAGTGACAGCAAATAAAATTCAATTTATTCAGAACAGATTAAAGATAGCCCAAGATAGGCAGAAATGCTATGCGGTTAATCACCATAAGGATCTTGAATTTGAAATTGTAGATAGAGTGTTTCTCAATATTTCCCCTTGAAAAGTTGTACTTAAGTTTGGGAAACATAGTAAGCTAAGTCCGTGTTACATAGGATCATATGAGATCATAGAAAGAATTGGGTTAGTGGCATATCGATTGAAGCTAGCAGATGAGCTTGCAAGAATTCACAACATCTTGCATGTATTTATGCTTCAAAAGTACCTAGCGGACTCTTTGCATGTAATCACAAAACAATCAGTGAACTTAAAGAAAGATTTGACTTTCGAGATGGAACCAGTACAAATCCTTGATCACAGAGAACAAGTTCTGTGTAATTAGATCATTCCTTTGTTAAGGTACTGTGGAGGAATTATGCAATAGAGGAAGCTATATGGGAGCTTGCAAGGACAAAATTTTTGTAAGGAGGGTGATTGTAAAGCAGTGAACTTTTCCTTTCATTTAAATATTTTTTTATTTTTGATAAATAGTATTTTTAGATGAATAGTAAATTTGGATGAATAATATTTTTTTCTTGAATACTGATTTTAGGGACCCAATCTCAAAAAAATTGAAAAAATATATAATAGGTATTAGAGTCTAATGATATTAAAACAGATCGAAAATAAATCCAATCGTATGAATTTCAGGATTTCCAAAAGTTTAGGATTAAAATGCCTTTTTTTGGAAAATAATAGGTATTAATGATTTTAAAACCATTGATTTTTTAAAATCATCCAGTCAATAAATATTGATCCCAATTAGATTAATTCATGGTCAATTTAATGATAAGATAGTTGTGGAATATTTTCGAAATTTAATTCGATTAGTTGGTGAATTAAATTCGTTAAAGGGCAGTTTGGTCTTTTTGTATAAAAATAGTATTAGTGGATTAATGAATCAAACTTAATGACCAATTAGAGGATTTCTTAAGGATTAAGAATCATTAATTACATGGTGATGAATTAATGGAGATGACCAATGAGAAAATTACATGTGTGTGATGAGTCATTAGAGATAACTAATAAGAAAGTGACATGTGTAATGCATTAAAAGAGTATAAAAACCAAAATTTACTTACAAATTGCTTCATTTGGAGAGTTAGCAGTGAGAGTGACCATGAGAGTGAAAAAAAAGGAAAAGGAGAAACCGTCACATTCGACCAAGGAGAAGAGGAAGAAGAGGGCTGTCATTTTTTATGGATTTGGATAGTGATTTGGAGGAATTTTTATCAAGTCTTAGTGCTATCAATTACCCAAGAGATTGAAAGAAAAAGTGGTAAGTTTTCCTAGCTTAAGTTATTAATTTTGCGCGTTTTTTAGTGGGATCAATTTATTTAAAATCAATGGTAGTTTTTGACTTATCATGGAGTAGATAATAAGCTTAGACATATTTAAGGGTTTAAAGGTAAGAAAGTAAACCAAGAAATCAAGCTTGAAAGAATTGGTCAAGGTTAGGGTTTTGTGATTAAAAAATTTGTTTGATTTCATTTTATGAGTTTGAACTTCAATTCATATATAT
>JANQBM010041851.1:0-10295 GCA_025594535.1 Erythroxylum domingense | reverse complement strand
CCCTTGGGAATTCTCTCTCATTGTAAAACCCGATTTACTTTCTTTAAAACAGGTAATGTATAATGTAGCTATCCACTGTTCGCTCGTGATCGGAAGAAGTATCTAATTGATTGAAATCGGTTATATATATAAACAGACAAGGTCAATTTTATGTCCTTTGGTATCTTAATAGTATATATACATATATATATATATATGTATGTATGTATGTATGTATATTTGACCGCGAGACAAGGTCAACTTTATGTCTTTTGGTATCTTTATATATGTGTGTGTGTGTGTGGTCTCTTATTTAAGGAATTGTTGATCTTGTTAATTAAATTGATACAATTTTTACTATGTCTCTATCATCAAAAGGCAATTTTAATTATTTTAAGTCCCATCAAAGTTGACACCACCAAAACTACATAAAACAATAAACATCTTTGAAAACCAAGCTTATATTAAAATTGTATTTGATCCCACTCGCAATGTTTTAAATACTTTTCTCATATTTATTTTTTACGGGAACAGATCACCTATTCTCATTATTCTGTATCTACCTTGTTTCACGAGCATCTATTCATCCACAAATCATCTGTTCTCATTATTCTCTGCCTACCTTGATTTATAAGCATCTATCTATCTAATTGTTCACTTGTTCTCGTTACTCTATGTCTACCTTATTCTATGAGTATCCATTAGCCTACTTTCATAAATGTGTGAATGGGATTTAATGGAATACAATAGGGATATCATAATCAGAACAATAGGAACACCATAACCAAAACAGAGGTTCTCTTCCCATTTGTTTGCGGGTATATATATTATGGTTGCATTTCTTTGTCTGACGAACATGACGCATGGATGTGAAATTTGATAAGATAGAGACTTTCAACCAAACTTCTCGTGAAAAATTTTCTCAAATATGCACCTTAGTTTATGATATGCATGGCTACCCACATCATAAATATTTATTTTGTTATTTGAACCAAATCATAAATCTTTGATGATTTAATATAGTCACATGTATATTTTTCTTATTATTTAGTGAGAATAATATGTAGACAATGCCTTCCATTAAGATGGAAGATATGATAAGAATAAGGATTTCCTTTCAAATAATTAAGTTAATATTAGTATTGTTATAACAATTGTATTTATTATTATTTACATACGTATTTATATTTGTTATAATTACTTACTCATACATTTATTCTTGTATGTGAATAATTTACATAATTTCTTTTTTAAGCATATGTTTTCATGGCATTAAATTTGTCATTGGCTTAACAACTTAACTCCTAATTTTTATTATTATTATGTCAACACTTTATGTTAGACAATTTGCTACAACGCAATCACTCATTTCCTCCATTGATAATTCTTAAAACACGACTCATCAATTTTTAATTAAATTAAATCTCGCAAAGTACTTATGGAAGTTATAATTGTTCCCTCTATTATATAGTTAAACTTTCATCAAATTTTGTTAATGGTACTCCTAACTTATCTAAAAAATAATTGATGACTAACTAAACTCAACATGACTTACTTGATTTCAACAAGATCAGTTAATTTTAAGTTGGACAATAGGTTTAATGTTAGAAAGCTTTGTATCTCAAATTGTTGGATCGTTTTCAACATAGAATCATAGGGAAAGTTGGAAACCACATATGCATCTACTTCCTAAGCCTAAGTTCGTACCACTACAAGAAAACCATACATTAGTGACGGACAATTACCGCTGGACCTACTACCGTAGCTAATTACAGACGAAAAATTAATATTCGTCGGTAAAATTGTCGTGAAAATTTTCATTTTATGATGGAACAAATTGGCGTCGATAAAGGTGGAGGGAAAACATTCGTGCAAATATTTCAATGGAATTTAGCGATGAACCTGTTATAACCGTCGATAAATTAGGCGGGAATGCTTCTCTCAATTAAATAGCGTTAGAATTTTACCAACAGATATAGTGTCCATAGGTGAATTTTATGCAGTGTTAATTTTGTACCGACGGTAATGTATTTCGTCAATAATTTTTCGACGATCTTCACTTTTCGTATTTAAATTCAAATTAGTCATTTTTAAAAATAAAAAACGACGTCGTTTGATTTAATACCAAACGACGTTGTTTCAGTTCTGGGTTAAAGGCACCCTGAACCTTCCCTCTCATTTTCTCCTATGTTTCTTCTATATTTTTCCTCCTTGCGTCGCCGTCCTCTCCTCATCGTCGTCATCTCCTCTTGTCACCGTCTTCGTCTATCGTTGTCTGCAGCGTCTCCTCTCTGTCGAATATCGCCTCGTCGTCGTTGTCAAAAGTAACTGACAGTCACCTCGCCTTCGTCGTCGCCATAGACATCTGCAACTTCTCCATTTGTGTAAGTTTAATATTGCACTTCTCCATTTGTTGAGTTTTGCATGACTACAAAGATGATGGCATATCATTGATGCTAGTAGTATTGGGGTTTTGAGACTCAATTAAATCAAATTCTATGTTTATTGCTCTAATTTGTTTACTGTGTTGATTGGGGTATGAATTTACTGAATTGATTAGGGTATGAATTTGATTAATTTGATGCGTTATGTGGTTATTCTATAGTTAGGATCCTCCTGTTGGATATGACGAATATTTTAAGCTAAACGAAGGGTTAAGGAATAAGAAAATACAAGTTATAGCTGACACCTTTCCACAAATTTAGAGTGTCTTTCGATAATAAGTTTTGCAAAGTAATAGTTCCTGGAAGTATAAATGCCCTCATCCTAGAAAGAAACATTTCTGCGTTAAATGCCATAATAGGACAAAGTACAAGAACTTTTATGTTACTATTTGCACTATAATTGAGGATTTGCTATGTATCAAACTCGAAGTTGCATACTTACAACACTAAACTAGTACTCCTGTATATTAGTAAGTAAAAGTTAATACGAAAAGTTTAGACTTAAAGTGATATAATTTTAAGGACAATATAAATAGGAGAATCTAGGGATTTTAGAAGGGAGCCCAGTTTTTGATATACTTTTAATACTTTTTTCCAAATTTGGAGAAGAAAATACATAGAAAAAGAGCATAAAGACAAAATTTAGTATCAAATTTCTTTCAATTTTTAGTTTTTCTTATCACATACATCATGACACATGTCATGTTTATTAATGAAATCCTTTATCTTTCGGAAAAACTTACTTATTGGAATATGTTATTGATGCTTAAGAAAGATTACCAATCAAATTAGAGAAATTCATTGCAACATAAGTAATAGGAATCAGTTAATTACACTTAAAATAATTTAAGTGAGATTAACCTTGGTGAAATTAGAAGTCTTAGAGCCATTTAATATTGATTGCCAGTCATTCTATATTATTTTTTATTATTTTAAATTGTTCTTTTATTTGATTAGATCCTTTAATTATTCAAATAACATTACAGTTAGGTTAATTTTGATAATTGATAAACATAATCCTTATAGGACAATACTCTTTTCATCAATGTATTACTTATTCATAATAATGTATGCTTATGTTAAAAAATTTACAATAAAAAATGAAAAAAATTAATTATTTTTAGTAGTTGTTTTCATGTGCATTGAAATTAGGTTACAATTATAAAAACCTCATGTAGGATTTAGGATGGATTAAGCATTTTGTTAAATTGTTAAATTGATGGGTTCAAAAGATTATATTATAGTTATTAAGTGTGAAATTATATAGTTGTTGATATATAGTTATGTGCATGTGAAGTGTGCTTTCACGTATCTAGAAATAAATGAGGTAACTTCATAGAAATTATATATGAATCATAAGTGATTATAGGACATTCAATAAAATTTTAATGCATATTAATAATTAATTTACTAATAATAAAATGGTATTAAGAATCCTTAAATTAGAAGACATAATCGTTATTCTTAAATTTTGTAGAATCATATATATGCAATACTTATAAAATAGAGAAACTAGTCAATCCTCTCTTCTTCTTTTTTGCCTTTCCAATTGTACAACAAAAGAGTAATTACACATTAGTCCACATTAAAAAAAAAAATAACATTCTCTCAATTGAGTAAAACTAATTAATTAAGAATTAATATATAATTTTTAGAAATATTTTGAAAACAATTTGATTGAGTCAAATAATAAATTTAATAAGTTTGTATGTAGTTTTAAAAAATAAACATAAAGAACTCAATTCAGTGAATCATTTATAGTAAGCCATAGTGGTTAATATGTTGTAATAAGCATACAAGTCATTCTCCTAATATGCTCTAGGCCATGTCTATTTAATAAAGGCTACTCTATGTACCCATTTCTGGTTTATCAATTAATTACTTTCAACTTTCAAAAATATATATACAAGTCTACATAATCATGAGCATAAACAAATCACTAACTAAACTCTTTAATAGATACTAGTATAGTGTAACTTATATTAATAACTCATAAAATCATAAATCATATATAATCAAATTATTCCAATCTCAAAACATGATCTATGAGTCATAGAATAATCAAATTATTCCAATCTCAAATCATATATTAGCTACGGTCGTTTCTACGATGCCTTTGTCTGTCGGTAATTTCCGTCGCTAATCTTACTTACCGACAAAAAACGACATTTTTCTTGCAGTGTACCTTGAAGTCCAACTTTTGTAAATTAGAAAAGAATGCAATCGAATCAATTATTGATATGTCCAATGGTCGAAAGGCATATATGACTAACTATTATCACTTCGATATCTTGTTCCAAAGGAGGATTTTATATAAAACATTACCAATGTTCTTGAAAATCATATCATCCATTCAACTATTCACTAGAAAATAGATCGACTCAGTTTCTTTTAGAGATTTATTATATAGTTTGTTTTGTAACAAGGAAACTAATCTCTTAATTGATTTTGCTAATAATGATGTCATTATTCTTTCTATACATGATGTTTAAGGTTTTTCCCAAAACTACATATGTGATCTTTTCATAATTAAAGGAGAGGAGGAAGAGACCGAGGTTGAAGACAAGGCAAGTCTAATTTTGGACGAGGTCTATACAACAATCAAGGTTATCAAAATTCTTTTAATGATTCTTCTATAATTGTTTGTCACTATTACAATATAAATGGGCATATTTCTTTGCCGATGCCCATCACTCAAAATTGTTTAAGTTATAAGAAATTTTCTAGCATCATATTTATGATCATATCAAAAATCCAAACCAATATTTAACCTTGCTACCTCATCTATAGTCAATCAATCATATATTTTAGACACTAGTCCTACATATCATCTAACTGAGGACATAAAAATCTTGCTATTCACTCCAAGTATTAAAGACCATAAGAGGTCAAAATAAGCAATGATAATACTCTATCAATTTCTTTTATTGGTTTAAGTAATTGTTCATATGCCAATAATCATTTATATAATTTACAAAGTATTCCTTATAAACCAAATGTCTATAATAATTTATTATATGTTTTATTTTTTCAAAACTATCAATATTTCTATTGAATTCTTTATTGAATATTTTGAAATAAAGGATTTGTATGGGTATTTCTCCACATTAACTAAAATAATAATGGACTCTTCACTGTTCTTCTATAACTAAATAGACAATTTAATGATTCAATTCAAGCACACACTTGTTCTCTCTCCACTCATTATAATCGTTTAAGTCATGCCTTCTTTTATATAGTTCTCTCATTATATAATAAACCTTACTTCTAATAAAGATACTAGCTTATTCCATGCTTTTAATGTTAACAAAATACATAAGCTACCATTTTCGTTTTCTAATTTTCAAGCTCAAACTCCTTCAAAGTTAGTTTATTTAGACTTATAGGGTTTTTGTATTTCTTTTTTTGTTCATAATATTTGTTTTTATATTTTGATTTATGATGATATTAGTAAGTATTCATGGGTGTATTCTATTGAATATAAATATGCAGTTTTTAGTGTTCTATTAGATTTTGGCATAATGTTGAAAACTATTTTAGTCACGCAATCACTTCTTTTCAAAATGATCGTGGTGGAGAATACCAATCCCTTTTTGTGTATCTCAGCGATAATGGTATTACTCATTGTAACTCTTGTCTAAAAATACCTAAACAAAATTGTTGCGTAAAATGCAAATATAGACATATTGTTGAAACATGTTTAGCTTTAATGCAACATGCTTCAATTCCTCAATAATATTGCCAATATGATTTGAAATTGTTTTACATGAATTAATAGATTATTTCTACCTTGTTTGAATAACAAAACACCCTATGAAATATTCTTCAACAATATGTCAAATTACAAAATCTTAAAGTCTTTTATTGTCTTTAATATCTATGGTTAAAGCCTTACAGTCAAAAAAAGTTATCCACATGGCCAAAAGTTTATGTTTTCTTAGGATATATATAATTTATAAAGGGTTGATTTACTGAATAAGAAAATTTTGGTCTCATGACATGTTTTGTTAATGAGCAAGTTTTTCCATTCTCTAAAAGTGATGTATCAGTATCCAATTCTACTTTAACTTCTTTAGCCATAGTGTTTTTAACACAAAATCTTTCTTTACTGAACCTACAGCAAGCTTTAAATACTAATATAAATCTAACGCTCTCTTAATCTTCTCATATCAACCCATAACCATCTTCACTAACTTTATCTCCATTAAATAATGTTGTTACTTCCTCTCCTTCAAATTATAATCCTAGCTTATCCCTTTTTATTGACTTAAACAATTCCAAATTGTCTCACATAAAAAATCCATATGCTTCTCCTAGACTTTAAACAGCACACTTTATAACTATCTAATCTCAAATTAGGAATTTAAAGCTGAGAGTTTTTTTACATCAACAATAAAATATGAAAAAAAACATATTTGCTTCCCTCAAGCAAATAAAATTTTAAAATGGCATTCTATTATGATTAAAGAAATTGAAGCTCTCATTGCTAATGCTACATGGGCTTTAGTGCCTCTATAATCAACATAGAATGTGATGGGCTGTAAGTGGGTATATTGTGTTAAGTAAATTTTGATGGTTCACTTGACGTATACTAAGTTTGACTTGTTGCTAAAGGCATTCATCAACGATTGTGTGTTGACTACTTTAACTTTTTTAGTCTTATTATTAAGCTAGCTGTAATTCAACTTTGCCTATTACTAGTTGTTTTTAAGGGTCAAATGTCAAACAGTTGGATGTATCTAATGCTTTTGTTCATGGTAATTTATATGAAAAAGTCTTTATGACCAACCTTCTAGTTTTGTGCATCCTCAATACTCGAGTTATGTATGTACATTACATCGCTTGCATTTCTTTGTCTTAAAGGAAATATCATGCCAATGGTATGAGTGTCTCATTAAAGTTCTCTAATCTATCTGGTTCAAGGGTTCAAAGACAACCTCCTCTTTTTTTAATTTATTGGGGAAGTATTATGAGCTTTTATCTCTTATAGATGGATAATTATACTAACTAGCAAATATGATTTATTTATTTAATTTGTCATCACTACTCCTCAGAAACATTTTTCTTTAAAGGATCTTCATTGCTTGCATTTTTCATAGGTATAGAGGTGTCTTGAGTTTCTAAAGTCTTGATCTTAACATAATCCAAGTACATTATAGTTTTGTTAGAAAGAATATCGGTGCAAACAACATTGTCACTCTAGTATGTATGAATATAAAGCTCTCAATTAATGACGAAGACCTTTTTGTAGATGCAAAACCATATCACAACATAGTTGATAGTTTGCAATATTTGTCTTTGATTAGGCCAAAATCTGTTATGACGTTAATGAGGTTTCTAGATTCATCCATTCTCTAAAAGCTTACTAATGGGGTTGTTATCAAAAGAATATTATAATATATACACTCTTCCATTTATTATGGTCTCTTGATCAAATGAACTTCCTCCTTTTAAGTTAATTCCTATATTGATGTGGATTAGGTAAGCAATATCGATGATCACAAATCCGCTATAGGTTTTGTTATAGGATTAGGAAATCAATACATGGATTCTCGATCATCTATTAAAACTGAATACCATATTGTTGCTACTAAAATTGTTGAAATACATTGGATTATGTCCGTATTATGTGAACTTGGTTATAATGCACAGGTCATTTTCTAAAGCATTAGTGTGATAATCTTGGTGCTACTTATCTTATCAATGCACCTCTTTTTCATTTATGCTTAAATTATTTAGACATAAATTTCCAATATTTTGGAGATAAAGTAGCCAAAAAAAAAAAATCAAATGAAGATCAAATTGTCGATATTCTTATCAAGTTACTATCCAAAGTCAAGTTTTGGATTCTATATGTGAATTTGTGTGTTCTTCTACCTTTCACACAATTTGAGAGAAAATGATGAGGATAAATATTAATTTTTAAATAATTAGATAAGATTAAAATTATTATAACAACTTATATATCATTGATAGAAAAAAGATAAAATTGAACCATAATATTTTCACCATAATTTAATTTAAATATAAATATTTTGACATGTTTAAAAAGAATTATAATATTTCTCACTCAATTTGAACCCTAATTTAACTTTTTGTTAGTCTTTTATTGCAAAAATATATATATGACATTTTTACTTTTTATAGGACGCTTACTAGATATGCATCCTATGTGGCAAGTTGGATCAAAAAATTTTAAAAAGTAATGGTAATAAAGTTTTCTCTCTCTCTCTCTCTCTCTATTTATCATTTCTTCTCTTATATAGTTCATATGTAACTCAATAACAATTGTTCGGTATCCTTACTATATTATAATTGATTTTCTTATGGCAAGCACTTTTTCCTATTATTTGTTTAATCTGTAATAAGAATTTCTTTCTTTATAATCAACCTTCATAACGTCGATTTCATAGTTTGTAATTGATTATTTATTTAAATCAATTTTAAGTTTTGGAGCTTTTTATGTCTGAAGTAGTTGTGACTAAAGACTGATGTTTTGTAAGATACAAATTTACTTTTGATGACCTCGAGTTGTTAAAGAATCATCTGTCAGGAGCCTTGATGATTGCATCTATTATTTTGGTGCATGAAATTAGCCACTTATTAGTACAAAAGGCACCGGAAGTAAGCTTGGGATTCCATATTTTGTTTATAATGGAAGGTGATTTATGTCATTTCTATGTCCTCATTTTAAAAATTGAGGTTATGTGAAAAAGCTTATCAAATTTCTTGTACATTTTAAAAAGTGTCGATAAGCTCTTAATCTTTAGCTATAGTATTTTCTCTTTACTCCAAAGATAATTGCATCTAAAGTATTATCTTTTATACTTCGATATTTTGGTCATATCTTTTTTTTGTTTTAAGTATTTTTTGACATTGTTATTTGCTTTCAACAACGATTGAGAGGATTTTGACTTGAGTGTTTCCCTTTGATGCCCTCAAAGAAAGTACTACTATATCTTTCAACCCATTGGTGTTATGGTGGTGGTTTGGACTTCTTATCAATGACATTAGTAACATTCCTACTAGGGAGCTTGAAGGAGGACAAATTTCTTTTGCCATACCGGGGAGAAGGGTATGGCAGTTGGGATGAACATGATTCATTCTAGATGTT
This sequence comes from Erythroxylum domingense, assembly GCA_025594535.1. Taxonomy (NCBI): domain Eukaryota; kingdom Viridiplantae; phylum Streptophyta; class Magnoliopsida; order Malpighiales; family Erythroxylaceae; genus Erythroxylum; species Erythroxylum domingense. Next base: position 758 of record JANQBM010041851.1, on the reverse strand, counting down.
CATGGTTCTAAGCTTAGTATGCTATCAGCGAAACAACAAGCCAATGCTTATGATATGATGCTTTATATATGATAGTTCTAACTAATTTTCTAATCACTACTAGAAACAGTGAAAAATATGTTTAACTCTACAGGCTTCAGCTCACATGATAGTTGCCTCATTTGTCTCGCTTGGTATATTCTCACTTATTGATGATGTGATATTTTATTAATGGTTAAAGGTTTTAATATTCTTCTCTTAAAGAGGACCAATTACTCCACTTTCTGAGGAGATAACTGATCCTGAGAATAAATATGTTGTCCTTGGAGTTACTGTTTTGCTCTTAGGACTACTGGTATGCTTACCTTACCCCTTTACCTTCATAAATGAAACTCTTACAATTTTCTAACTACAGTGTCTCTATACTGGACACCACTAGAAGTATCGGAGAATTGTTGCTAAACTGGTACAATTATTTAATAAATTTTCTGCAAACTCAATTATTTGTTGAATACCTTGTAGCTCATGAATTTTTCACATTAATCCACTGGACCGTATGGTTTTATTTAATTTAGATTTACTTGATATGGTACATTAAGATCAAGGCATAGAGAAATAAGTTAACTTGACTTAGCCTCTCATGATGTTCATGCAACAACATCCGTAATTCTTTGTCCTGGAAAACATATGGTCATTGAGGACAGTATTACTTGACTATTCATTTAAGTAACCATTATATCCGAATACACAAGCTATTCAACCATGATTTTAAACATGAA
>JANQBM010041807.1:0-10300 GCA_025594535.1 Erythroxylum domingense | reverse complement strand
TAATGTAGTTAAATTTTATTACTAATTGATATGTATAAATATGATTTTAAATAATAATATAAAATATAAATTGAGATGTATTTAATATTTTTTATAATTTAATATGTTTAAAATAATTTATTTCAAAAAGGTGACAAAACAAAACCATACTAATTCACTTTTTAACCGAATCGGTTCACTTTGTTAGATTTTCACTTTCCATCTGCCTATGTATCAATTATAGTATTCGAGTTAGGTGTAAAAAGTCTCTTGTCCAAATTTAGACAGAGATTCTGGTTGACATGTCGACCCTTCAGGCCTCATCCATGCGACCGACATGCCAATGCAACGTCATGTTGTCGTCACTTCCGACTCGTGACGTGTCAACCTTGTCCTCCACTGGGCTTTAACTACTCGTGTTCCTGTTTGTATGGGACATCTCCATGCCCGTCTTAACAGGCCGAAAGCATGTTAAGTTCCAACACTTTTTTCTCTTTCCATTAATGATTTTGCTTTTAATTCTTCTACTTAATAGTTTAATTTAAAAATCGAGTAAAATTTGTTAAACTCTTATGATTTAACATATTATTGATATACTTTATAATTTTTAAAAATTATCAATATCCTTTCTATAATTTTGATATGAATATAATATTATAAAACTTATTCAAGACATGGGTTAGATTAAGTCAAAAGACATTTTTATGGAATAAAATATAATATAAATATTTTTAAAGAAAATATAAAATAATTAAATCAACTCATAAATTCAAATGCAAAACAAAATTAAGCTCAAGAAAGATAATACATCATAATTTTAATCTTTCTTATATTTCTTACTTAGTTATTTTATACTATTCATAAACATATTATTTTTATCTTAATACATATATCTTTTTAATTGTCCGAAGCAATTAAGATTTTAATTTAAAGAAACTCTCATTTAATTTTTTAAAATTTTATATGTAAGTTTAATTTTTATAAGCGAATGAATTTGTTAAAATCTTTGAATATTATGATGTTTGATCAACCAATTTGCTCCTCAATTCTTACAACACTTTCCATGTCCCTGAGAGTACCTGGTGTCTTTGTAACACAAATGGACAATGTTCTAAGGTTAAATCAACATCCCGTCCGCATCCTAAAGATAATACTTCATTTTCCTAAATTTTAATCATAAATATGCATACAATTTATTTATAATTCATTTTATTAAAAGAATTATAATTTTCACTTTTAAAGAAAAAATCCTTTTATAAACTTCTATTACACCTACTCAAGTTCAAACCGCTTGAACCCCTTAGAGGTTCTAGCGCCTCCCTTTCTCCACTCCATCTTAAAGAGTACGAAACATGCATAGTATGAATATCAGACTTGTATTAATCAAATATAACTAATATAATAACTTAACTCAATTTTTAAGTTCAACCTAACCAAATTAAATTCTACTTAAGTTAATAACTTAAGAAAAGTATAATTAATTATTATTTTGAATCAAATTTAATTAGTTTAGTTCGAGTTTAAGAGTTAGGTTAAATTTTCACACGTAATATTCATACTAAATGTATTTTGTCATTATTTTTAACGGAACTCTAACACAATGAATTTTTTAGAAAGTACTAAAAATCATAAAGAATTTTTTCGATAATTTTAAAATTAATGTTTTTTTTTCCTAAAGTTCCTCAAAGAAGTTTATATCTTTTGACCTAATACGAGAAATTCTCTTAAAATTTGAAAATTATATCTTTGTATTTTTTTTATTTTAGTTCTAAGAATTTTGAGTCCATTTATTCTCATTATCAAACATTATTCAATTAAATTTCCTTCTTATAAAAATTCTATTTTAATATTTAAGAGTCATTTGCTTTAATTTTTAATTTTTAAATATTATTTTGTTAAACTTCTGTTTTGATTTGGCATATTTTATTTTTGTAATACTTCTAATTTTTGTTTGTACTCTTTTGAGTAAATTAATTTACTTGTGCTTAGTTTAGATTCCCTTTGTTAATTGTAAGTAGAACTCTATAATTTTAGTATTTAGAAACACTATCTTTCTATGGAATGCAATTTTGAATATAAATGGATGTATATGAGTAATCATGAATTTATAGATCATGTTATATTTCATAAAAATATATGTACATAAGGTGTCAGAGCATTATTATAAGAAATTTTTGGTTCTCCCTAACTATAAAATTCTCATGATTTATAGAACCTTATGAATCCTAATACGAAAATTTTAAGAAAACAACGACAACAAAGAAATATCCTCATAATTTGATGATCATATACAATAAATAACATTAAATTGATGTTTGTGTCTGGAATTTAAAAACTATAAGTAACGAAACTATTGGGTGCGCTAGCGCCAGGGAATAAAGTCCCAACGCTAGTGACATGGCCAGTGCTGGGCCGGCATTATGGTCAATGCTTAGGGTTGGCATTTAGGCCCAGGCCTGTCCCAGTCACTTTGATTGATTTAACCTTAGTTGAGGCTTGAGTTTAGGCTACCTAAGCCCAGCCTGACCTTAGGCCTAATAACTTTTACAAAAAAAGAGGTCATTTTGTGAAAAATGATATCATTTTCTATTTTTAGTTTAAAAATAAAAAATTAGGTCGAGTCAAGTCGAGCTTGGGCTCAGGCCCAAATGCATTACCACTACTACCAGTGTTGGCCATGCAGCTAATGCCATGCCCTATTATTCTAGCTGGCTAGCACAAGCGCTGACCATTACTATTAATTATTAATTATTTTATGGCTATAGAATATTTTTGAAATCATACAAAGGTGGTTTATTTATTTTATAGTTAATAAAAATGAATGTAAGTAATGGATATACACAATTAATTATGTTTAGATATTTAAAAATAGTAAATATTTCTAGTTGGTGTATGTGTAATTACCGAATTATGTACATATTAGCATCATTATGTATTGTATGGTATATTAATGTATTGCCCAAAGGTAAACATTAGTATATTTATGAAGGTAAAAAGTACGAATTAACCCCTAAAGGTTTCAAAAAATCTAAGTTATTCCCTACCATTATTTATAATATCACGTTACACCTTAACATTTTTAAAATGGTACCAATAGCATCTTAAATCCTAATTGAGTTTAATATGTGTGTCATAAATTTAGTTAATGGAATGTCATAATTAGGTAATTAAAACCTACTAAACACTAATATAAACTTAAAAATGTTCTTTAAACACTTGCTAGAGGTGTGATTTTCACCTTATCGTTTCACAATAGGTCTAAATAACCTCCTATCGTTATCTCTGTTATCACTTTTAGGGTGTAATGAGTAATATTTAATAACAGTAGGGTGCAATGACTACTATTTTATTAATGTTAGCGTGCAAAGTGGTGTCAAAGATAGCGGTAGGGACTTGCTTAGAATTTTACTAAAACATTGAGGTGCAAATTATACCTTTAGACAATTTATGAAAATTGTTATATGTTATATGGTATGTTAATGGATTGCCCAAAGGTGAACATTGATATATAATTTATGAAGTTTTTTGAACTATGTAGCATGTTATTGTAAGAATGAAAGCATTAATGTTAAATTTTAAATTCCTGTAGCAGCTATTGCCATGCATCCAAATCTCTCACATGTTATTATGTTTAATGGACTAAACTTCTTTAAATAGAGTGAACAAATCCAGTTCTATCTTGGGGTTTTGGATTTAGATTTTGCATTTGGAACTAAAAAACTAAATGCTCTAAATGTTTGAAGCACTAATGAGTAGAAAATTCATTTTAACAACAAGAAAAGATCAAATAGATTGAGTCTAATGTATAAGAAGATGACAATTATTGGCAATATTAAGTCTTCTCTTGTGAAAATAAAAGTGCTAAGGAATTACTTAAGTTTCTGGAATAGCGTAACCAAACTAATGACAAGTTTCTTATTGGGACTCTTATGAGTATATTGACCACTATGAAATTTGATGGATCATGTAATATGAATTAATAAATCATTGAGATGAAAAGAATTACAGCAAGACTTAAGTCTGAAATGGAAGTGGATGAAAGCTTCCTTATGCAATTCATCTTAAACTCATTAACGTCTAAGCATGGTCCCTTCTAAATAAACTATAATACCATAAGGACAAATGGAATGTGCACGAGTTGCACAATAAGTGATTTAGGAAGAGATTAGACTCAATAACCAAGGAAGCTCTTCTATTAATTATGTCAAGAACGTATGACAGGCGATATAAGTATGAAAGGAGACTCACCTGTGAGCTCATTGATTGTAGGTTTCCGATATGAAAAAGCTTTAATAATTTAACCTCGATATTCTGCAAGCGCACGGATCGTTTGCATAGTATCTAAGGTGTCAATCCCACAAGGAGAGTTAATCTAATCCTAAAATCGAAGGTTGAACACAATTCATAATAATTAAAACAAACTAAAAAAGAAATTATTTCAATCACGCAATTAATTCCAATAAGCAAATTCAAAAATATAAACAAGATAGCAGATGCAACACCCAATCAAGAATTAACGTAGGAACTACCAATTAAGAGAAAGGAGAATTTTATACGATTTTAATGAAAACTTAATTGATTATGACATTATTGGATTACAGGTTCTAGACGGTCCTAGGGTTGCTTACTCTCTCTCTAGTTATAATCATTAACCCTAATTTATAAACCCTAATTAGATTATGGAAATTGCAACATCTCGATTCACAATTTATCCAAAACCTAAATTAGATCTTAAGTTGTACAAAAAAATACCAAAAACCTATGCAAGATTTCTCTTCACACAAATTTACCGGTTCGATTCAATTCTTGATCTATTAAATTACCTAACTCTCGCTAGCCCAATTTAATGATTTTTCACTCAATTCACCCTCTTAGTTTATTACCGAATTATGCAATTGCAGAATTGAAATCACAAGAAATCCAATAAAAATGTAACAATCAAATTTCATCAATATCAAAGACAAAATATCCCGAAGGTGAGTTTAGATAAATCCTCAACATTCAACAAATATATCATCTATGGCTATCTAAATTCTATACAATCATAAAAATTGAAATTAAACCAGAATTAGACTCGTAATAGATGATGGAGGCAGCAACGGCGGGAAAACTCCTATTTCGAGAAGTACTTTGCATAGGCTTCTTCTCCACATCTCTCTTCCTTCGTTTCTTTTTCAATCTCTCAATAAAGCTCTCTAGGGTTTTGGGATTGTGGCTGATGCAAAAGCTCTCTCTCTTGTGTTCTTTTTGTTCTTTAAATACTTTGTGTGTCTTGAGCAGCCCTATGGTTTTTTGGGGTCGAAATGGTCCGAAAAATCCCTCAAAACTTGACTTTTCCTCTTAATTGTGCGTTTACTCGATGCAGGCCACGATCGTGGCCTACATCCAAACCTTTCTGTCATAATCGTGGCCTATATGCCACGATCATGGCCTGCATTCAAACCTTTCTGTCACAATCGTGGCCCATATTCCACGATCGTGGGCTGTGACAAAGTCTTTTGTTCTTGCATGTTTCCATCATGATTGTGGCCATTGTTTAGGCCCGAAAGTCTCTGAAACTTCTCCGTTCTTCAATGTTGTTTCTGAAATACTAACAAACACATCAAAGTACCTTAAAAACATAATATTGAAGCTCAAAGACTTATTCTAACCCATAAAAATACTTAAACACACAAACTAATCCAATTCTAATATAAACATATACTAATCACTCAAATTGATAATTAATACATAATAAATTAAGCCCTAAAACATGATGCAATTTACACCTATCAACATCCACACACTTAAACGTTTAATTGCCCTTAAGTAAATAAAATAACAAACACATAACAAACATACAACACACAATGTAGTAATCAGACAATGGCTTCAACTTTATGAAATAAATTTAATCTTAAATACAATCATTCAAGTTATATCAAATCATTAACATGCAAAATCTGTGTCTAGAGGCTTTGAACTAAATATACAAATTAATCGAGATCAAAGTATTAATTTATTTACCTTTTTCAATTGCACACACACATTAATAATTCTTTGGTCATTCAAACTCTGTAACTGTTCCTAATTACATTTTCATGAAAAGTCAAGCTATTACAAGTTCGGTACGTTTTTTATTAGAAATCACAATTTTTTTATTGAACATGGACTTAGTCTTTTTACACGGAGGCAAACTTTGGTAATGAATGTTGATCCGATTATTCGACTAAGTCATGCTTTTATTAAGCTGCTTGGTTGGAACGTCATTATAGCTTTTTGACGCGGAGGCACACATTTGTGATGCGTGTCGATCCGGTTACTCAGCTATATCACGTTCTTAACTGGCCACTAGCTTTATTCATAACCTGAAGGCCAGCAACAACTTTTTTTTATTATTGCTTACCTTGTTGTTTTAGCTACTTGTTTCCATGAAAAATACTAATAAAGCTACCTAAGTTGAAAGGCCTTAAATTATGAATGAATGTGACAATTTAGAGGGTGACAAAATCACACTAGATCTTAATTTAGCTGTATATTTATCCAAAGACTCCAATTCACTAATTTTGCGAGCTAATGATTCTTTATAACCTAATAGACTATGCTCAAAATTAAATTAATTTCAATCCATCTAAGCCATTGACACATTCAAACAATTCACAAAATGCAACCTAACAGCTATCATACCATATGCAAAACCCCCCCACATTTGAACAACACATTGTCCTTAATGTGAGAAGGAAACAGACAAGAACATAAAAAAAAAGAAGAAACTTAATTTAAAGTAAACAGAAAATAAAAATAAATAAAAATAAAAATGAAGACTAATTTTAAAAAGAAAAATGGCTTAGACAAAATCTCATGGAGATGGAGGTGGAGATTGAACGCCCTAAAAGTCAACACAAATCACTAACATTTTATTAAAAGCTTAAAACAAATTTAACTACACCTAACAATTTCAAACAAACTTCTAAATGCGCTAATTTATGGTCCTTAGCCTAGACCTTGCATCCAAGGAGGCATTTTAATTATTCGAAGATAAGGAAATCACTTCCTTATCATTAGGAATTTCTCCTCAAAGATAAAGCTTGCAACGATACCCGTTGACTTTAAAAGTCTCCTTGTTAGCATTTTCCAGTTTGAGGGCTCTATGATCGAAAACTTGAATGACCGTAAATGGTCCACTCCATTTAGATTTTAACTTCCCTAGAAATAGCCTCAACCGTGAATTATATAGTAGAACAGTGTCTCCTACTTTGAGACAAGCATCGTACCATTTCTTGACCTTTCCCTTATAGAGTTTGGTGTTTTCGTACGCCTTAAAATGAAACTCTTCAAGTTTGTCAAGTTATAGAAGTCTCTTTTCACCGGCTTGTTTCCATTCAAAATTTAATGGTTTAATTGCCCAATATGCTCGATGTTCTAATTCAACCGGCAAATGACAAGCTTCCCTATACATGAGCCTATAAGGAGTTATTCCAATAGGTGTTTTGAAAGCTATCCTATAGGCCCATAAGGCATCGTCTAGCTTTGTTGCCCAATCTTTCCTAGAGTTGTTCACCGTATTTTCTAAAATTCGTTTTAGCTCCTAGTTGACAACTTCCACTTGGCCACTCGTTTGCGGATGATAGTGTATAGCAACTTGATGGTGCACTCCATATCTTTTTAAGAGGGAATCAAAATATCTGTTGCAGAAATGTGTGCCTCCATCACTTATTATATTACGTGGCACTCCAAATCAGTTAACTAACTGTTTAATGAACTTCTACAATTTCTTTCCATCATTGGTCGGTGATGCTACTACTTTGGCCCAATGTAAAATATAATCAACTCCTACTAGAATATGCATATTTCCTATATAGGACAGAAAAGAACCTATAAAATCGATGCCTTATACATCGAAGACTTCCACTTCTAAAATGTTGGATAAAGGCATTTCATCTCTTTGGAGATGTTACTTATTCTCTGGCATCGATCACATTGTGCTACGAAGGTTTGAGCATCCTTAAAAAACTGTGGCCAATAAAATCCACTCTCAAGTATCCGAGCTGTCATTTTGTTGGCTCCATAATGCCCAACATACTGACCTTCATGACATTGCTTTAGGATGTCTAGCATTTCCTCCTCTGGAACACATCGTTGCATTAACCCATCTATACATGCTCTATAAAAATTGGCTCATCCCATATGTATCGGTTACAATCATGCAAGAACTTCTTCATTTGTTGGTAAGAGAGATCTGACGAAAGTTCACCATTGGTAACATAATTTACGATATCAACAAACCATAGTGTAGTCAAGCTTTCGAGTAGCATCAGAGTTTCATCAAGGAAATTTTCATTAATATCATCACTTGACTTGCATTCCCCTCCCTCAATTATGGATAAGTGGTCTGCAACTATATTTTCTACTCCCTTTTTATCTCTCACCTCTATATCAAATTTTTGTAAAAGTAAAACCCATCGAATGAGCCTAGTTTTTGCATCTTTCTTGTTGAAAATGTTAGACCCCGTTTTTGGAGCCCGACAATCGCATCCAGATAACACACATTCATCAATTATACTTGCATTCAAAACTCCCTTTTCTAAGCTCAGCTCCGCTCTTTGAATAGTCGACTAGTCCATTAATCCATTTTAATCTGAATACCTCAAGGAATAGCGTTAGTGAGTCCACACTTTACATATGTACATGCTTCGGGGCTATTAGCATAACTTTTTCTTTAGGCATCGTATGTAGGGTTTCTTTAGATAGTTTGAAAGAGGACTTCATGAGCTACAACTTTCATGAATACCTTGAAGGCCAATTGTAACTTCTGGATGGTCAAAAATAGGACAGACGATAAACTATGAAGAGTAACCCAGACGATATTCGTGAACAGTAACACAGAGGAAGTCTGTGAACAGTAACATAGACGATACTCGTGAACAGTAACACAAAGGAAGTCTGTGAACAGTAACATAGACGAAATTCTTCAACCAACATAACTTCTTAACTCCTTCTTATTATCCTTGGCCTATGATCTGTGTTCTATCCTCTGTAGTTGACTTTTATCTTATGTGATGACCACTTATCGTCTGTGGTTTATCCTCAGTGTTCTATCCTCTGTAGTTGACTTTTATCTTCTGTGTTGACCACTTATCGTCTGTGGTCTATCCTCTGAATGATGATGTGTCCTCTGTGTTCTGACGTCATCACAGACGATACTTCTCCTCTCTGTTCCTCCTTGCCTCTGTATTCTGACGTCAATACAGACGATACTTCTCCTCTCTATTCCTCCTTGCCTCTGTGTTTTGACGTCAGCACAGACGATAATTCTCCTTTCTATTCCTCTTTGCCTCTGTGTTCTGACGTCAGCATAGACGATACTTCTCCTTTCTATTCCTCCTTGCCTCTGTGTTCTGACGTCAGCAAAGATGATACTTCTCCTTTCTATTCCTCCTTACCTCTGTGTTCTGACGTCAGCACAGACGATACTTATCCTTTCTATTCCTCCTCGCCTCTATGTTCTGACGTCAGCACAGACGATATTTCTCCTTTCTATATTTTTCCTTGCCTCTGTGTTATGATGTCATCACAGATGATTCCTTTCGTCTGTGTTTTTCACATGCAATCCTTCAAACTCTGACGTGCTATTCTAAAACTAACAACAGTTGGCAAATTCATCAAGCAGAGCATGCATATAAACATTTCATTATCCAAATCTTTAAAATAACAGAATCATACACATAGTCAGAGTTATTACAATTCAAATTACACATCAACTTAAACCAAAATACAAAAGATGCTCCATGCTGATATGCCGAATAAGCTATTATAATCACCGACTTAGTACAAGTGACTCTAACTAATGTGGAGTTTTCGATACCTTGCAGGGATCACTATCGTCTTGGTTTGCACCTGAGGAGGGACTAAAAAGGGGTTGAGCTACACAGCTCAGTGGCTAATATACTTATAGCCATTAGTAATTAGCATAAATTCAAGCATATATATATATATATATATATACACACTAAACAATTCAATTATTTTCAAGTAAATAGAATAATGCAGAACACATAAAATCTAAGTGCATCATACTTGACAATTTATAGGTGCAATGCACAACCAAATGGCTCGAGGGTTCCATGGATAGAATGGAGAAACCGAAGTTTACCCCATGAACAAAATGAGTCCTTTTTCATAACTCATATGCCATAAGCGGGCAGCCGGGAGAAGGCTCTTGTCAAAGTGCATGTGACGAACAGAATGATTCCACTCTCGGCCAAACAAAGCACATATTCATTTAATCATATGTTCGGATTTTGTGCTTATTTATCCTTTCATTCAACAAAATGCCATGACA
>JANQBM010041779.1:0-10301 GCA_025594535.1 Erythroxylum domingense | reverse complement strand
TCATTAATCTGATCATGCATTCATGAATGAAATGCATGTAACACTGTGAGGCACAATTACAATTGATCACAGTAAGCACATAGAAAACGTACAGCCATTTTTTAGATTAAAGAGTGAAGTGTGCATTTTCTCATCATTAAAAGGTTAATGGATGGTCTTTAAAGAGGAAAGGTAATGTACAAGTGTTGGCTTTGGAAGGACTCCTTTCAATTAGCTTTGACCAAAGGCTCATTTGATGATGCATGTACCGAAGAAGTGAGTGGAATTATAGATCATTTGAGTTTCTATGGTAATGAATAGGTTCTTTATTGTTTGTTCTCTCCATTATCTCCTAAGCTTACATCCTTTAACAAATAATACATATACTGCTCATTTTGCATGCATCTTTTATCATGTGATGTTAAAATAAACGTGGATGGCTTTTAAGCACTCACTCTCTCCTATTAACATCCAAGGGGTTGGACTTGGAAAGGAAAAGTTTTTAAGTTTTTAGTTTTTGATGCTATTAACGTGTGTAAGAAAATTGTCTCTCTACAAGCTCTCCTTGTCATCGACAATAGCAAAGAAAATGAGAAGGTCTCATTGCTCTTCTTTGTTCTAGTCAAATATAAGAAAATAAAACAACCTCCAATTATTTTCTTCTCCTTTCCCACAAAAGGATTTTAAAAACTAATTTGTCCAAGAGGAACGAGTGGTAGATTGGATTGGTTGAGGACACAGCAACAAGGAGTCGAAGCTGTAGTGAGGAGTCGATAATATTCCGATCTTGTTCCTATTTTATTTATTTTATTGATGTTGTATCATATATGGATTAAAAACATGTTCATTTGGTGTTTATGCTTCTGGTCTGTTATTTTGATTTTGAAGAAAGGTTTTGAAATCTACTATTTATCCAAACCAAGCATGTTTTTGTTTTCGATCCAACAATTGGTATCAGAGTCGGTTATGTTATGCACGATTCAGTTCCTATATATGGCATGGGTTGGCAATTATATTAAATTATGTATGCTGCTATTTTTTTATGTGATAAAATATATGTTGTGTATGTTTTGGTTTGCTTTTTTGGTTGTCCATAGAAAATCCATTTACCTTGTAAGTTGTTTTCGATTGGTTTGTAACAAGGACATGGCCTATCATCACCATGTTTCCTCCTTGTCTTAATTTTTCTGTTTTCATTTTGTTATATTGTAAAAAATTTTGATATTATGAAGACGAAGAAGTCAAAGATCGAAGAAAAGAAGTTCATGTGAGCGAAGAGTTCGAAGCAGAAGATCCAAGTCTAAGAAGAAATTTTAGGCCTAAAGGCCTTGTAATTTTCTTTTAATTTTCTAGGATGGACAACCAAAAGTAGCTTTTTAATTTATGAGATGAATGGATGAATGGATGCAAATAATATGCGATGTTATTATGCCATTTAGAAAATTTTCCAACCCTAGGTTTTGCCATGCATTCATTATATATGAGATATATAATAAAACAATATAGGATGGTTAATAAATTGCATGTAAACAAGATGGGATTAATTAAAACTTAAAGAACGAAAAAGATTGAGTGGGAGAGGATGCTCATATGAGAGTCCACGGTCTCCATGTGATGGCCCATTTATATGTGGTGAAGTGTTACTCCCCACCAGAGGACATAAATCCTAGATCTTGCATGGTTTGTGCAACATCCCACTATCATACGCCATATACCCAAGCTTTTGGGAACATAACTTACTATAATGGTATGTTGGAGCAATAATGAACCTAACTTACACATGGCATCATCTAACATACTCGAAAATCATCATCAAAATTTCTCTTAAAACATTCACTTCATTTATTTATAAACTTTACACTGTTTCCATTAACAAATATTTACAAACCCTGGTACAGATTTTAATAAATTACAAAATAGCAAAAACTATGTTCCTTCGGGAGTCAGCTGATAAACCTCTAAGCCATTTCTCTATCCAACAGAAACTTTAAGTCCCGACTAAAACTTAGGTCTCCTGTCTCGTACTTAAAAGCCACAGTGTAATTTTTGATGATTTTTGCAAACTCAATGAGTGAACCATCATAGATGAATTCACCGGATTACATAAACATAACACATATCATAGCTCACAGTTATTCAATCAAACAGATAAGCATTTATTCAGAAAATAACATAACATGAGATCATTCATTTCAACGTGCATATCGTTCAAGATGTTTCATACGTATTTGAATGGGACATGCATGAGACTTGTATTCGTTCTTATTGTTGTGACTGAGTGCCTTTCACACACATATACAAAGTGTTGGCCCGTAGGTTCAATCGGAACAAATTCACAGAGCATAGCTTGACGTGCAGAACATATAGATCAAGGAGCAAAGCTCTACGTGAAAGCGCTTCTAACTGGCATCTCAAGTCACAACGCCTTTATCTGAGCATGCATTTTATGAAATGTATCAAATACTGAATATGTCGTATACACAATCTTATACAAATGCTCAGACGAAGTTTTCACATTCATCGGATGACCTAAGTCCGGAATTCAATTATTGTTGAGGAACGATATCTTTCAAAATTCATAACAAATCAGGGCACTTCCAATACGTAATTGCATAACAAACTCCTCAGAGCTCAGGTCCGGAATTCAGAAATAACACACAAATAGCTCATTCATATTGGAAGTTAACAAATCAAAGTTCATACAATCAAATCAATCCTAGGAATACATCTAGGTTGACTCACAGTACGCTCCCAGAAGCTATTGCCTGGATGGTCCAGCAATGTCCGACTATCATCTGATGTGCTCCTCTAAAATAGATAGAACACATTCACAATTATCACCCTTTGTACAAATGTATCAAAAATATCAAAGGATAGAAAATATGCACGATGCATGTTCAATGGCAATTCCGGGGTTTCTTCATAACTTCTCTCTCTTTTATCAAAACTTATTGAAAACCTTTACCCTCACGCTTTAGTTCTTATTGGCCTCTTTCCATGCCACTCTTTTAGGTCTCACGTAAACTTAGGGGAGAGTATAATGGATATAAGTTTATTTACGGAAGATGCATCTTTACAGAAGAAGATGGGTTATAAAAGAAAATGATTTACAGAAGAAGATGACGTCACCCAGAAGAAGCTGATGTCATCACAGAAGAAGTTTTACTATTAGCATAAATTTTTCTCCAGATATCAGATTCAATTATTCTTTATATAATTGGAAAGAGGGTATCAAGATGTACAAATTCCATGAAGACCTCAGAGGCCAATTTTACCTTCTGGAGGGTCAAAAATAGGGCAGAAGATATACAATGAACAGTGACCCAGAAGAAGTTTGGGAACAGTAACACAGAAGATGTTTTACGATTGCCATAACTTTAGCTAGAGATATCGGATCAAGATGTTCTTTATATGGTTTGAAAGAAGATTTCAAGATCTACAACTTTCATGAAGGCCTCAAAGCCAATTCTATCTTTTGAAGGATCAAAAATAGAACAGAAGATAGACATAAACGAAAAATAGAAGAAGCAAAACACAGAAGGAATTCATGAACAGTAACACAGACAATGTTCGTGAACAGTAACACAGAGGAAGTTCATGAACAGTAACACAGAGGAAGTTTTGGCCACTTAGGTAGAAAGTAGTCGAATGCAAGAGGCAAAAGAGGCAATACGCAAAAGAAACAAAAGACAGACGAAGCAAAAGATAGACGAAGCAAAGATAGATGAAGCAAAGATAGAGGAAACCAAAACATAGACAAAGCAATACAGAAGAAGTTTGTTCACCAAGGAATCAAAACACAGACGAAGCTGATTCATAGAGGATTGTATCTTGACAGACGATGCATCCTCACAGAAGGAGGTAACTTACAGAAGAAGATAGCTTACAGAAGAGAATGACTCATAGAGGAGGCATCTTTACAGACGATGTATCCTTACAGAGGAAGATGACGTCAACCAGAGGAAGTTGACGTCATCACGGAGGATACGTCTTCATAGATGATGCAGAAGACAGAAGGAGCAGAACATATCATCTTTCGTGCCTATACGAATTCTATACATCATTTTCATTGCTATTATACCTTCAAGCATGAAAACGTCATCTACACTACTCCCTTTTTAGCTCCAGGACACTAAACAACTTAAAAGCTAAAACTCACATAAATACCAAAATCGCAGACTACTACTCATGCTTGCATGTTCTTTCTGCATTTTTTTTCAATTTAGCCAACCTCCAGAGCCCTCATATCTATTCTCTACACTATGAATTTGTTCATGCAGATATATCTATATATCCAACATGCGCATGCTTATTTATACAGTGAAGTAGCATCACAATCACTTACTTGTTTAACAAGTACTCTAACATTGAAAGCGGAAGTTAACACCACAAAAAGTTGCTAAAGTGCTATTCGGTGATGAAGATCAAGGGAGAGAATCGCAATGTGCAGTATTTCAGTAAGGAATGGAAAACTATGGTAGATTCTTCCTAATTTAAACAATATAATACGTGAGTCCATTCCATGTCCCTTACGTGTACTATTTATCTCCACTAACTGACCATTTGTCATAATTACAAACTGTAGTGGATTCTTCCTAACTTAAACAATATAATACGTGGGTCCTTTCCATGTCTCTCACGTATGCTATTTATCTCCAATGACTCACCATTTGTCATATGTAATTTCATTTACCCGGAATGCCAATGAATGCAAGTACAATCAAATGAGCATGAAAAAACAAAATGTAAGTCACAAATAACTTATGTCTAATATGCATTTATCTTAATTCATATAAGTTTCTCATAAGTAACTGTTCTAGCCGTATAGGTTGGTAACAGGATGTTACAATTCTCCCTTACTAACAAAAATTTAGTCCTCGAAATTCTTACCTGAGTGATCAAATAGGAAGGCGTATTGAGTCCTCATGTGATCCTCCATTTCCCATGTAGCTTCTTCACTCGAATGATTTTTCCAGAGAACTTTTACCATTGGAATCACTTGGTTCCTCGGTTGATTATTTTGATAGCCAATTATCTTCATGGGTTCTTCTATATAGCTCAGATTACTTGAGATTTCAATCTCTTGAGTTCAGTTGGATTTGACCGATATCGTCTAAGCATGCTTACGTGAAACACATTATGTAACTGAGCCATTTCCGAAGGTAAGGCTAACTTATAAGCTAATGGTCCGATTCTTTCAATTATCTCATATGAACCAATATATCTCGGACTTAGTTTACCCTTCTTGCCAAACCTCAGTACACCTCACCAAGATGATACTCTTAGAAATACTTTATCACCAATCTGATATTTCATATCTCATCTGTGTTTATCCACATAGCTTTTCTGTCTATCTTGTGCTACTTTAATTTTGCTACGGATTAACTTTATCTTATCAATAGTATCCTGAATCAACTCTAGACCTTCAATAATTCTTAAGCCCTCTTCAATCCAATATAAAGGTGAACAACATTTCCTGCCGTACAATGCCTTATATGGAGCCATACTGATACTACTATGATACTGATTATTGTAGGCAAATTCAATCAGGGCTATATATTTATCCCATGCTCCCTAAAACTTCAAAACAGAAGCTCTGAGCATATCCTCAACAGTCTTGATTGTTCTCTCACTCTGACCATCTGTCTAAGGATGAAAAGCTGTGCTCAAATTTAGTTTAGTGCCTAAAGCTGTCTGTAAACTACTCTAAAATCTTGAGGTAAATCTAGGATCCCTGTCCGACACTATGGATACTAGAACCCCATGTAACCTCACAACCTCATTCACATATCGCTGAGCTAACTGATCTAGTTACAAGTTTTCTCTCACTGGCAAGAAATGATCCGATTTGGTTAATCTATCCACAATGACCCAAATGGCATCATGTTCCCTTGAAGTTCTCGGTAAACCTATAATGAAATCCACTGTGATTCGTTCCCATTTCTACTCCGGAATAGGTAACGAATATAGTTTCCCAGCTGGAGCCTGATGCTCAGCTTTCACCTGTTGACAAGTTATACATGTAGAAACAAATTCTGCTACTTGCTTTTTCATGCCAGGCCACCAATAATGTTGTTTCAACGTGTTATACATCTTGTTAGTACCAGGATGCATAGCATAAGCTACTAAGTGAGCTTCTTCTAAAATCTCTTTCCTCAAATTATCAACATTAGGCACACATAGTCTTTACTTTAATCTCAATATACCATCTCCCATTTCAAATTCAGAATTTGGATTCATTTTCACCTTCTCAATTAACTTCACTAAATTTGGATATCTAATCTGAGCCTCTTTGATCCTTTCAAGTAGCACAGGTCTCAACTTCAGTGTAGCTATCAACGTATTATCTTGCTTCACATTTAGTTCAACATTTAGTTCTCTCAACTGAATTAAGTTAGGTAACTTTGATAATTGTACTTGAGCCACACTGCTATTAGACTTCTGACTTAATGCACCAGCCACCACATTGGCTTTGTCAAGATGATATTCAATTGTACAATCATAATCCTTCAACAATTCTATCCATCTCCTTTGCCTTATATTCAACTCTTTCTAGCTCAACAAATACTTCAGACTCTTATGATCAGTGAACACCTGAAAAGTTTCTCCATACAGATAATGTCTCCAAATTTTCAAAGCAAATACTACTACAGCAAGTTCCAGATCATGAACTGGGTAATTGAATTCATAGGGCCTCAATTGTCTTAATGCATATGCTATTGCTTTACCATGCTGTATCAGGACACAACCTAAACCCTGATGCAAAGCATCGCTATACATAACATAACCTCCAAAACCTGATGGGATAGCTAACATAGGTGCTGAAGTTAACCGATGTTTTAACTCATCAAAACTCCTTTGACAGTTGTTACTCCATCTAAAAGGCACATTCTTTCTTAAAATTTTTGTCAGAGGAACTGAAATCATTGAAAATCGACAAACCTTCTGTAATACCCAGCTAAACCAAGGAAACCCTAGATCTCAGACACATTCTTCTGAGTCTCCCATTTCATTACAGCTTCTACTTTCTTTGGATCTACCTCAATGCCCCTAGCAGACACAATATGACCAAAAAATATAACTTGATCAAGCCAAAATTCACATTTACTGAACTTAGCATACAACTATTCCACTCTCATTGTCTGAAGAACCCTTCTCAGATGTGCTACATCATCTTCTCTACACTTTGAGTACACCAAAATGTCATCAGTAAAGACAGTTACAAACTGATCTAAATAAGGTTGAAATACCTTATTCATCAATGTCATAAAAGCTGCCGGAGCATTAGTCAGTCCAAATGGCATTAATAAAAACTCTAAGTGCCCATATCTGGTCCTAAATGCACTCTATGGAACATCCGTCTCAGCTATTTTTAGCTGGTAATATTCTGATCTCAAGTCTAACTTTGTGAACACCTGAGCTCCTTGTAACTGATCAAATAAATCTTCTATCCTCGGTAATGGATATTTATTCTTAACTGTTATCCGATTCAACTGTTGGTAATCTATACATAATCTCAGAGTTCCATTCTTCTTCTTTACAAATAGTACTGGAGCTCCTCAAGGTGACACACTAGGCATGATGAAACCCTTATCTAACAATTCCTATAACTTGGTTTTCTGTTTCTTTAGTTCAATAGGCGCCATCCTATATGGAGGAATTGATATAGGAGTAGTACCTGGAACAGTATCAATGGTGAACTCTGTCTCCCTATCTGGAGGTAATCCCGGTAGGTCAGCTAGAAACACATCCAGAAATTCCCTAACAACTGGAATGTCCTGAATGGTTTGTTCATTTCGAGTATCCACCACATGGGTTAGATAAATCTCACAGCCACTTCGGATCAATCTTAAAGCACTCAGAAATGAAATTAGTCGGGCTAGCAATGCCTGACTAACTCCTCAAAACTCCACCCTTGGCTTATTAAGGGATTCAAGCACTACTTCCTTAGTATAAAAATTCATCACTGCCCTATGAGCAGTGAGCCAGTCTATGCCTAAAATGAGGTCTATCTCTTTCAGTTGCAAAATGATCAAATCAGCTTCTAATTCTGCCTGATCATTCCTAATTATACACTTCTTACATATCTCACCAATCACTGTTGTGCTACCAACATAAGTATTCACTACCAAACGGCATTTCAATGTCTCACGTTCACAATGCAATTTAGATGCCAGATGCGAGGTGATGAATGAATGTGTAGATCCTGGATCTACCAGTGCATATGCTTCAAAATTAAAAACATTCAACACACCTGCTACCACATCTGGAGAGTCTTGTGCCTCTTGTCTGGTAATGGCGTAAACCCTAGCTTGAGGTTGCGATTGGCTACTTCGCTCCTTAGTTCTGGCACGGGGCGCTGATGACTAAGTTCTTCCTCCACCTCTTCCTCTCTGTGCAGATCTGCCAACTCTACTTTACTGAACTGTATTTTCAATTCTGGTCCTTCCTCTAATTCCAGACTGTACTTCCAACATCTCAGGGTAATCTTTAATCTGATGCTCATATGAGCCACATCGAAAACATGCTCCTGATATTCTCCAGCACTCACCGCTGTGCTTTTTATATCAATGCTCACATTCGGGTAATTGGTATGAATGACTAGTAGAAATTTATCCTCTGCCTCTACCAGACTAAACTATTCTACCTCTCCCTTGAGATTCAGATTGTCTCGATCTAGACTGAAATCGAGATGATCTATTCGGTCACTTTCTAAAGCTTCTGTTAGGATCGACCTGAGACTCATCCTTCCTCTTACCTCTAACCTCCTGTTTATTTCCAGCCTGACTCTCTTTCAACAGTTGCTCAATTCTAATCGAGGCTGCTCCAAATTCTGTAAAACTATTCAAGTTAGAAATGTTGAGTCTCACTCTGATCTCCATATTCAGCACATCCTCAAACCATCTACATTTTTCTTCTTCAGTTGGGACCAGTATAGTCGCATACTTAACTCATTAAATTTTATCTCATACTCAGCCACTGAGAGTCTGCCTTGCTTCAAGTCTAAAAATTCTTTCATCTTTCAATCCATGTAAATATTCGGCATGTAATTCTCTCGGAATACTCTCAGGAAATCCTCCCAGGTTAAACTACAAGATTTAGTGGTACTGTCGGGAACAATTTTCCACCACTGATACGCAAAACCTTGTAAGAGTGAGACAGAATAATCAAAATTTTCATCGTCTTCACAATCCATTTGGTCATACACTCTTTCAGTTCGCTTAAGCCACCCTTCTGCTTCAGTCGGGTCTGTACTTCCGTACAAATCTACAGCTCCCTTCTTTCTCAGCTTATCATATCTTCTTTCTCACCTCACGAGAATTCTCGGAGGCATCCAAGCAAACTCAGGTACAGGAGACTCTATATTGACTCCTACAGACTCCTTGTAAGCTGACTCTAATCATGAGCTCCTATGGAAGATGACTTATAATAATCAAGGAAAGTGTGATCACTATTGAGTTATCTCTCTATTTAGCAAATCTCAGCTCATATTCGGCCCCAAAGATGCCAAACCATGCTCTAATACCAAAAATGCAACATCCCACTATCATAGGGCACATACTAAAGCTTTTAGGAACATAACCTACGATAATGGTTAGTTGGAGCAATAACGAACCTAACTTACACATGGCATCATCTAACATACTCGAAAATTATCATCAAATTTTCTCTTAAAACATTCACTTTATTTATTTATAAACTTTACACTGTTTCCATCAACAAATATTTACAAACCCTGGTACAGATTTTAATAAATTACAAAATAGCAGAAACTATGTTCCTTCGGGAGTCAGCTGATAGACCTCTGAGGCATTTCTCTATCAAACAGAAACTTTAAGTCCTGACTAAAACCTAGGTCTCCTGTCTCATACCTGAAAGCCACAGTGCAATTTTTGATAAGTTTTGCAAACTCAATGAGTGAACCATCATAGATGAATTCACCAGATTACATAAACATAACACATATCATATCTCACAGTTATTCAATCAAACAGATAAGCATTTATTTAGAAAATAACATAACATGAGATCATTCATTTCAACGTACATATCATTCAAGATGTTTCATATGTATTTACATGGGACATGTATGAGACTCATATTCGTTCTTACTGTTATGACTGAGTGACTTTCACACACATATACAAAGTTTTGGCCCATAGGGCTCAATCGGAACAAATTCACAGAGCTTAGCTCGACGTGCAGAAGATATAGATCACGGAGCAAAAATCTACGTGGAAGCGCTTCTTGTTAGTAGTGTGCCCTAGGCCAATGGATATTTGTGATTCATGTATTAACATTATGACTTGTTAATAATATAT
>JANQBM010041750.1:0-10302 GCA_025594535.1 Erythroxylum domingense | reverse complement strand
TCATGATTCAAATTCTCCCTTATTTTCATTTCCCAGAAACAAAAATTGACGTAGTAATACTTGAGAGAGAAAGGAAATAAAATCAGAAGCTGAGCCAGAGCTCATTCAATCGAACCGAATTCCAGTGGAAAATAACAATTAAAAAGTCTCACACGATTCCTCTTTCCTCAAATTCAAAGCTAAATAGGAGTAACTAACAAAAATATCAAAAGAGGCATAAATGAAAGAACCATTCACCGATCAAAACGTATTCATAATAGAAACAGCCCAGGAACCAGGAACCAGGAACCTTAAACCCAAGCTATATGGCTGAGTCTCCACGAAGAAGTCTTCCTATCTCCTCGAGAAAGAAATATATATACATATGTATACAGTATCTCCGGTTTGATGATAACGAAAAAGAAGAGCGTGAGGAGAAATTGGGGGTTATAACCGCGAAACTTTAAAAGATAAAAATTGCAAAATTTAAGGGCTTTTGCTTTTGTATTAGAACTTGGGACTTAGGAGCAATGGCTTGTAGTAGACTGTTTCAAAAACTAGAAGAACAGTTAATAAACTTTCGTATTTTTTACAGTTGAATCGCATATTTGAATAGTAGGTAGAAGATGAACACGCACGAAATATGAACAACTCAGGGTTGAATTAAAAGCAGATTTTGGGAGATTCATAAACGATCAAACATAATAAGAGAGAGATATTAGAACAGAAAAATGAAAGAGACGCACAAAATTGGACAGAGCATTTCGGAGATTCGTAAAAAATCAAACATCGATAGTGACTCCACAGGCAAACAAGGGGCGATTCATGAATAGAGCAAACCATTACCTGCGGAGATTACGAAGCAGAGGGAAGAAGGAAGGAGATCTGCGTACAGAAATTGCTCGTCGTTTGGATTCAGACGACACAGCGTTTTGGAGTAAAGGGAGGGTATTTTGGACTTTCAATTTTTTGTTCTGTTCTTGTCTGTAGGACAAAAAATTCTGTACCACACTCTTGGGTGGAACAAAATTTTTTGTCTTTGTCCTTTGAAGACGGAACAAAAATGGGCGAAGACGGTAAGCAAACACGATGGGGGACAGAATTTTTATGTCCTTGTCCTCCGTCCTCGTGTCTGAGGACGCTAACCAAATGCTACGTAAGAGCGACCTCGTCTTGAGGTAACAAGAAATGATGTCAAAGCACAGGATTCGTATATAAGATATCCTCGAGTACCTCAAGTCTAAGGATATTTTCACCATTTCTATGATGAGATTAATCATTGAAATCCGATAGATCAACTATATGATAATCTCATAGCGTGTCATCCAATGTACTTACTACTCTTAGTAAGCATCCACATGTTAACTCTAAACAACTCATACTTACAGTTTGTGAGATCCACTGCTTAATTAAATTAAAGAGTATAACATATGATATTATGTCTAGATTAATAATGTCCTGTCTTATTAATCCTATGACTAGGGATTACTTAGATACTAAAATAATTGCAGATGATAGGAATCTCATTATCATGATTTCATTATGATTTCCTTCATGCTATGTTTTGTATGATGGACTTCATTAATTTGATTTAAGATCAATATAAATTCATATATAAAAGAATATCAAATCAATGAAAAATATCTTTCGCTTTATTAATCAAAATAAAGTCCATACAAAAGTGTTAAAGGTGATTACCTTTAGAGCACTACTATAACAATCTCTCACATGCACTAAAGTCAATCACCTTTATATCTAATACCATAGGCAAGTGCACAAGGATCAAATATTGCTTAAGGAAGTGGCTTAGTCAAAGGATTAGCGATGTTCTAATCTATAGGCACTCTCTCTATCTTCACATCACCTCTATCAATTATCTCCCTGATCAGGTGATATCTCTTGAGTACGTGCTTAGACCTCTGATGAGACCTTGGTTCCTTAGCTTGCACACTAGCCTTATTGTTGTTACAGTACAACAATATTGGGTCTACTACGCTAGGAATCACTCCAAGTTCCATGATGAACTTCTTGATCCGAACAACTTCTTTTTCTACTTCTGCAGCCAAAATGTACTCTGACTCAGTCAATGAATTTGCAGTCGTCTCTTATTTGGAAGTCTTCCAACTGACTGCTACACCATTCAGTGTGAGAACATAACCTGACTGTAATTTGGAGTCATCTTGTTCAGATTGAAAACTGGCATCTGTATGCCTGCTCACTACACAATCTCCATTTTCATATATCGAGAACATCCTTAGTCCTTCTCAAGTACTTTAGGATATTCTTGTCAGCTACCCAGTGACCCTTACCAACATCTGATTGATATCTGCTCATAACAGTTAGAGCATACAATATGTCAAGTCTTGTATATAACACAACATACATGATTGATCCTACCACATAAGCATACAGGATCATACTTATGCGAGTCCTCTCATCTTAATCTTGGGATATATAGATTTTGAGAGTTGTATCCCATGAGTCATGGGGAAAAACCATGCTAAACCTATTTAGTACTTTATCTATGTATATTGACTATGAAAGATCTAGCAACTTTTTTTATCTATCTTTATAGATCTTTATTCCCAATATATAAGTTGCTTCTCCAAGGTCTTTCATGGAAAAAATTTGGGATAACAATTTTTTGACTAATTGCAAAATTGAGACATCATTTCCCATTAATAATATTTCATCCACATATAATACAAGGAATATGATAGCACTCCCACTAACCTTCTTGTACACACAAGGTTCATCAGGATTTTATGAGAAACCAAACTCTTTAATTGTCTCATCAAATCAGATGTTCCAACTCCTAGATGCTTGCGTCAATCCATAAATGGATCTGAAGTTTGCATACCTTTCTGCCATCTCTGCATATGAAGCCCTCAGGTTGTATCATATATACATCCTCAACTAGGTTTCCATTTAGTAAAGTCGTCTTCACATCCATTTGCCATATTTCATAATCATAATGAGCAGTAATGGCTAGGAGTATTCTAATGGATTAAAGCATAGCTACAGGGCTAAATGTCTCGTCATAGTCAACTCCTTGTCTTTGACGATAACCTTCAGCGACTAGCCTCACTTTATTGATAATCACATTACCTTCTATGTCGATTTTCTTCTTAAAAATCAACTTGCATCCTATGGGTTTTAACTTTTTGGGTGGGTCAACCAAATTCCATACTTGGTTTTCATATATGGAATCCATCTTGGACTTTATGGCTTGAAGCCATTTTTCAAATTCTGAACTCTTCAGAACTTCTTCATAGGTTGTAGGCTCATCGTCCTCTATGAGCAATATGTCATTATATTCGCTTACGAGAAATCCATATCTCTCTGGAACATTGCATATCCTACTTGACCTATGAACATTTTGTGTGTCAGAAGGTTCAATTGTTGTCTCATCTCTATGAACAACAATTTCAGGTTCAGGTAATTGATCTGCTTCTTTTTGAGCAGTATGAAATTCATCAAGTCCATCTTTGCTCCCACTGTCTTCTCTTAGAAGAAACTCTTTCTCTAAAATGACCGCATGCTTTGAGACAAACACCTTTTGCTCTAAAGCATTATAGAACTGATATCCAATTGTTTCCTTAAGATATCTTATAAACAGACATTTATCATATTTCACTTCAAGCTTGTCTGAATGAATCCACTTCATATAAGCCAGACAACCTCAGAATTTCATATGTGAAAGATAGGGTCTTTTATTAGTCCATATCTCATACGGAGTAACTTCAACTGCCTTTGAAGGGACTCTGTTTGTCACAAAAACAGCAGTCTCAATTGTTTAACCCTAAAAGAATTTTGATAGATCTGCTAATCACATCATCGACCTTACCACGTATGACAAGGTTCGGTTTCTCCTTTTAGCCACATCATTATGTTATGGTGTGTAAGGTGGAGTCCACGAGGATGTTATCCCATTATCTCTAAGATAAGTTAGAAATTTCTCGTTTAAGTATTCACCACCTCGATCTGATCGAAGTGTCTTAAAAATTCTACCGAGTTGTTTCTCTACTTCATGTATAAATTTTTTGAACATTTCAAACGTTTCATAATTGTATCTCATTAGATACACATACCCATATTGTGAATAATCATCAATAAAAGTATTGAATTACACAAAACCACCTTTGGCATGAATGGACATTGGACTACATACATCAGAATATATTAGGTCTAATAACCCATTCATTCGATCACCTTTTCCTTTAAAAGGTAATTTATTTGTCTTGCCTAACAAGCAAGATTCACATGTGTTATATGATTCATAATCAAATGACCCAGGGCTACCTTTTTTGTGTAGCTTAATCATGCATTTCTCCCTTATATGGTCAAGTCGACAATGTCATAAGTAAGATGATTTTAGGTTATCTCATTTTTGTCTTTTACTATCATTGATATTTAAAATTGTATTGGACATGTGTAATATGTAAATTCCACTGCACAATGTAGTAGTACCATACAACATTTCATTCAATTTAATTGAAAAACCATTGCTTAAAAAAGTTAAATGAAATCCCACTTTATTAAGACACGAAACAGATACAATGTTTTTAGTCATAATGGGTACATAATAGAAAATTTTCAAATCTAACTCTAGACTACTAGGGAGATACACAACATATGTCCCTACGACTAATGTAGCAACTCTTGCTCCATTTCCCACACGTAGGTCCATCTTTCCCTTTTTGATTGGTCTACTATCCCTAAGACCCTGTATATCAACACATATGTGTGAGTCACATCCACTATCTAATACCCAAATGTTTGATCAAAAATAGTATCGACCTCAATGACAAATATCATACCTGAAGTAAACGGTGGGGCATCTAATGCCTTCTTTTGCTTCAGTGATGCCTTCACCTGAGTTGAGGATGATGCCTTCATTGTTTAGTTGTCATGTCAAGATGTCGATCTTCGCTTGCATCTCTGTCATCTAATCGATGGTGATGATTCCCTTCTGCTCTCTGAAAGTAGCCGGTTGCGTACCTCGCTCATTCGTCCATAAACAGTTGTTGCTCGCCATCTCCTAAATCAGCTCCTCTACTTCATCAACAGTCTTTTCATAAAGGATCCTCCTGACGCTACATCAATCATGCCTCTAGTTGGTGGGGTCACTCCACTGTAGAAAGTCTGCAAAAGGGACTCTTTAGGTAGGTTATAGTATGGGCACTTCCTTTGCAGATCCTTATATCTTTCCCATAGTTTGTAGATTAATTCCCCATCAGCTTGCTAGAAATTAGTGATTTCTGTAATTATCTTGGTGGTCTTGGTCAACAGGAAATACTTGTCCAAAAAAGCACGCACAAGCTAATCCTATGTCGTGATGTTGACTAGGCTCAGTGAATGGTACCAAGCCTTCGTCCTATCTCTAAGAGTAAAGGGAAATAGTCTAATTCTAATAGCATCCTCTGACATCTGATGATACCGAAAAGTATCACAGATCTCGAGGAAATTCATGAAGATCGCATTGGGATCCTCGTTTTCCAATCCATATAATTGCACATTCTGTTGAAGCATATTGAGGAGGGCCAACTTAATCTCAAACAAAGCCACTTGAACAGGTAACCTAGCCACTCCTTGGTTCACAGCATTGAACCACGGCCTCATGAAGTCCATTAGGGTCCTTTATTGTCAACCTTGGTTCACTCCGTGGTCTCTGTTCTATTGGAATTTCTCGGCAATTGTTAATTTTCCAATCTCGTCATCTTCTTTTCGCCGAGCTTTACTAAGGTTTCATTATAGTCGGTTGATATCTAAATCTAACATCTCCACTGCACGACTCGAACCTCTTGTGACTCTTATGATCATCCAAGAGCAAAATTCTAAATTAAAAATTAAAGAAGGAAACAAAAATTTAAAAACTAATCTAAACATCTTAAACTATAGAACTAAACTATTGCCTCCCCGATAATAGCGTCAAAAACTTGATCGCAGGTTTACGTATCCTAAGTTTTACTATTTTAACCTTGATAATACTGCAAGCGCAAGGGTCGTCCGCGTATTTCCTAAGGTATCGATCCCACAAGGAGGGTTAATCTAATTTTAAAATCTAAGGCTTAAGTAAATCACAACAATTCAAAATAAACATCTAATGCAAAAAATTAATCAATCAAACAATCAATTACGAGAATTAAATTTCAGAAATATAAACAAGATAGAATTTTGCACAACCCAATTATGAATCAACCTACTAAATATCAATTGAGAGAAAGGGGGTTTTATTTGACCTTAACGAAAATCTAATTGATTATGAGATTATCGAATTACTAGGTCTAGACGGTCCTAAGGTGGATTACTCTCTCTCGAGTTATAATCTTTAACCCTAATTTATAATCCCTAATTCAAATTATAGAATTGTGATCTCTCAATTCACAATTGACCCAAAACCTAAATTATTTATGAACTTATCTAAAAACCTACCGAAAACCTATGCATTATCCCTCGCTACATAAATTTAACAGTTTGATTTACTTCTTTCTCTATCAAACTACCTAACCTTTCTTAGCCCAATTTGATGATGTTCACTTGGTTTATGTAACATCCTGTTACCCATGTTGAGGCTAGAATAGTAATTATGAGAGATTAGTAAGAAATTAGAAAAATGCATTTCATGCTCATGCATTATAAGATATGCTCATATTCATGAATATTGAATTTTTGCACATGAAAATAAGTGTACATGCATTCATAGACATTCCGGGTATAATTGATTTATAATTGAATTGTGAATCTGATTTTGTGGAGAATTGTGGTTTTTATATGTTGAAAAATTGATTTGGAGAGTGTATTTAGTAATTTAGAATTTTTACAGAATTTTAGAAAATTTTCTGAAATTTTGGGTAAATTTTGGACTAGGAAAAATGCCAAGTGGCAAGACAATCGAAAAATAATAGTAGAATTAAGAGTCAAATGGAAATGAAAATTTTTATTTATGACTTTGAGATTTAATGACATATGTCATTGAAATTTAGAGACAATTGGATTAGAAATTAGATTTGAATGGAAAAATTGAATGAGAAAAACCTAAGTGAACTTATAAGGAGATGACATGTGGCAAATCACTATTCTTTTAATTTTAAAGACCCTTCCTTATCTTGTTTCTCACGATGCTTTCTGATTGAAGGAGATTTTTTTCCTGTTTTCTCTTCTTCTCTTCGTTACTTCCTTCTTCACTCTCACCTTTCACGATTTTGAATCTCCAAGCATTCATTAACACTAAAGCTTGCTTTCATCTTTCACTCATCACTCCCATCTTGTTTTCTTCTTCATTTCTCACCAAATATCCAAACTCCCAACCTCCATGATGATATACGTGGGTTGTACGAGAAGCTAGGGTTGGTGGTCTTTTGAAGGATTTGAAGAGAAATCAAGTAAGTTATATGTTGATTTTCATGGGTTAGTGTAAATAGAACTTGTATGTGGAGTAATTTGAGATTGATGGATTAGTTATGAAATTGTGTGTATGTGTCGTGGATGAAGAATAAAGATTGATGATGTCTTGTTTGAGTATATGATTCATTGAAAATTGATAAGTTGTTGTTGTTGAGATGATTTTTGAGATAGAAAGGTCATTATGATAAATGTATATATGATGTGTTTTGTTCTTGGTTTATATGATCATGCATGGATCTTGAATTGTGTATAGATGATCTTGAACTATAATTGGGATATCATTGAAGAAGAAATGAGGTGAATATAAGTTAGAAGTAGTAGATTAAGCAAAAGAGATAAATGAGGAAGAGATTGATGAGGAAATGTGTTAGTTGTAGTGGTTCAACTGAACATGCATCGGTTTTTTGGACATATCATGATCTACAGATATCCAAATAGGATAATTATTGACTTATATTAAATTAGAGACGAATGAGTAAAATTTTTATGAAGAAATCGAGTTTGAATTCTGTCTCTAAGAGTGTTTAAGATTGTATTGAAGTTGAGTTTCAGATTTTATCACTGTTTCTAAATAGTATGGAGTAAATTGTGTATAACTTTTATAATATTGAGTCAAATTGTATAAAATTAGGTTCTTTAGAATCTTAAGACATAGATAAATACTTTTTTAGAAGATGACTTTGCCAAAAAAACCTCATTTTCTAGGTGTAAATTGGATGTGAAGTTCGGAAAAGAAAAAAAAAGGAAAGGAGGTGCTTCGGCCAGATGCAAGTCGTGATCGCGACAAACGAGACTCTGCAGAAGTCGTCGCTATTAGTAGTGTGCCCTAGGCCAATAGTCATATGTGATTTTTGTACTGACATTCTGACTTATTAATAATATATTATGACATATTCTTTTAAATATGCATGTATATTGTTTATGTAATGTGATTTACATTCCATGAATAGTATTAGGCTTATGTCATCAAGTATGTGACTTGATAGTAAAACCATAAGCATTATAATACTATTCTAAACTGTCTCTAGTAGATCGTTATTGGTAGAACGACAATGAATTAAGGCTAGTATGTGTTCTGATTGATGATCACGATTTATTGATCATGGATATGAGTTATCAAATCAGAAACATAGATAAATGTTAAAGAACATAAAATTGACCAACCCACAAAGAGAACACTACATGGTTTTATATCATTAGTGATTCTTAATATGATTTGACTTTAGTCATCTGACCTGAAGTCGTCATGGTTCCCTACATGAGGAATTTAGTGTTTTGACATTAGATTAAGTTATCTTTAACCGGATAACAAGTAGACTTATGCTGGATATTAAATGAATCATGCGGAGGGATGTGAATGACGTAAATGGGATTTGTACCTCTCTTAAATGAGAGAGATATCATTTGGGCCTCTTGACAAGTATGACTGAAGAAATGCAGGCCATGCTCAAATGAATTAATAAGGAGTCATCAATGCCATTTGTTATAGTCAGTCAACTTAGGAATTAAGAAACTATGATTAATCAAAAGTTGACATGTACCATGCCTTGTGATTAATCTTAATATCGTGTTACAAAGGGACTGAGTTTATAACCATGGTTACAGGTTGAATCGGAATACTGATCCTCATTTGATTTAAGTAGTCATAATATCTTGCTTATAACTTATGGGCCTTGAAGTGTGATCAAGCCCATTACCAACATCAAATGAGCCTACAGGGTCGCACACAGAGAGTAATGTGATCTGGGCTTTTTCTCTTGGACCTAATTTATTAGGCATTGAATAAATATATGTGGATATATTTATTGGGCTAGATTGAATTAAGTTATCGGGCTTTCATTATATGAGATATAATATAGGCTGAAACTTATTGGGCTTCCATAATCCTAATGGGTTTAGGATTATGATATTCTTATTCCTAATAGGAATAGGGATTAGGGTCTGTCTATAAATGGAGAACCTATGTCTCATTAGAGACGATACGAAAACCCTAGCCACCTAGCCCTAGCTGTTCGTTCTTTTTTTGAGAGAAAAATTGTTCAGCGTTCAAAAGTATTTTAGAACGAGCTAGCACACATTAGCCACTGCCCGAATTGTTCATCCTCGTGTGGATACCAGTGGAGGACATTTGCGCGCTACAGTGTCTACAAATCAGAAAAACAAATGCCAATCCGTGTCAAAAGGTAATGTCGTACATGTTGTGAAATTTTGATTATAATTATTGTTGCATAGTATGGTCCATTCCGCTGCGTATTGTGATTACCCGGGCCATAGGTGATTCAACAGTCGCGGTCACGACGCGTTGTGATCGTGACTCCTAAGGTGATATACGGGAGATGCCTTCCAAACATATGTTGATTTTTTAATGATATCTTGAGTTGTAGATGTCCAAATGAGGTGATTCTTGATTAAAATTAAACTAGAGACATAATTATACAACTTTCTTGAAGAATTATAAATTTAGTTCTGTCTCTAAGACTTTCAAATTTTGGTACGAAATTGAGCTGGATTGAGGTTATAGTACTACCCGAGACAGAAATTTTGTCTTGATGTTTTCATAAAAACTGAATGGATATAGGCTGAATCAGATGAAGGTGTCCTAAAAAAAGTTGTATTTTATTCTCTTATCTTTAAATTGGTACTAAGTTTGTAATTTTTAGATATCTGAGTTTAAAGTTATGAGTTGTACAAATTGAGGGTATGATAATGAACTAGCCAAAAGTTCAATTATACATAGTCTGTGGTATTTTGAGCATAACTCATAGGATACTTAACAAATTGGATGATATTGGTGTCATTATAAATTTAAGATATAGAATAACAATTTACTAGAAGAAATTATCCTCAAATGACTTCATTTTCTGGGTCAAAAAGAACTTGAAAAGTTGACCCGAATGTGTGTCTTAGGAAAAATCT
>JANQBM010041741.1:0-10303 GCA_025594535.1 Erythroxylum domingense | reverse complement strand
CAATTTGAGTTATCACCTTTCTGTACTTTATGTTTCATCGCTGAAATGTAATATGTTTCGTTTTCAGTTTAAGTAGATAAAATGTTTTGAAAAAAGAAAAAATGGGCCCAAACAAATGCTTAGTGAGAAGAGTATTAAAAAAAATACCGAGTTTTTAAATGTTAAGTGATGTGACACGCCACCCTCGAGGGGCGCGGATTCGGATATCACCATCGATATCGGGTTCTGGTCTAGCAGGAATGGGGTGTTACACACACAGGGTTAGTTCATATTTGTAGATGATTATTTGGTTGAACTGCAAATGTTAAAAACTAAACTCTGTGTTCTATTCAATAGCTGGTGGGTCTTATGATGACTATAGTTTTCAATGTGTCTCGGACTTGGAGATATTTTATAGGGTTTTTTGGAGTCTAGGAGAGCATCTTCAGTGTCTGATTACTCTGTAGAGGTGGAGATAGAGAACGGAGTAACTAAGATAAAGATACATTTGGCTAAAGTTGAGAAAAATGATAGATTTTTCCATCTTGGATTGGAGAGTAACAGTCATGAATAAGGTCAACCTATGCAATTGGGTTGCTCTTATAAGGGTGATTTGGCTACTTCACATGGACAGTATGCAGAGACTTGGTTCAAGATTAGAGGTAACAAGTAAGTAAACAAAGCTCTACTGTTCTACGTTTGATGCCTCTCATTTTCATTGGTAACATTGAGAATTTAAATGTTTTTAACTTCTATTTGCCATCCCAAATGGAGAATTCCCAAGTGGTTGTTTATGGCCTTCATGTGTCTGTGGATGTTTTTTGACCATTCATAGTGAGAATAACTTTTTTCACTTGAACTTGTCATTATATAATACACAAAGTGACAGTAGAAGCATTCATTAACTTATATAAAGAGTTACCAAAAGTTTATTCAGTTAGTTTGTGAAAGGAAAACATGATTGGAAGAATATGAATTGTAGCAAGAAAAGGGGAAGTGGAGAATTTGATTGAGTATTCTATTATACAAGTTCATGTAAAAGGTGAGGCACCTTGCATTAAGGCACACTAGTCTTGGTGATGTTATTTTAGCCTCTGCTTAGTGCAGATACCTTACTTATTTTTCATGTGCCAATGAGCCTAAGCTCAAATTTGCATTTCCCTAATACCAAGTGTCTTTCTAATTGGGAAAAAGAGGAAGGAAAAAAAGTCGTGGCATTATCCTTTATAAGGTAAAATTTGAGAATCATTTGATAGGTAGGTATAATGAATAAAGTTTGCTACTTGCTTTTGCATGCATACAGTTTGGATGCTATGTAATTTTCTTCTAAGAGACAATTTCATATATTAGATTAGTGTGCCTCAGATCATGTTTTAATATTCTACCATACACTATGACATCTCACTACTTTGGATTTGTGCAGTAGGATAGTGTCACAATTAGGTAGGATTTGAAGGATTTAAATACTGATCTAGTTGAGAAACTCCTTTTTTCGTTCTGGAAATTAATTAATTATTTAGACTGTACCAATAGGGAAGTATAGAACTCCCTTTCGATATTGCCTAGAAACTTATGGCTTACAATTATCATGTTCATTCTGAAGCTATATTTATCATGTAAAACCAAGAAATTATTTGGTTTATTATGTCATCTTACCTTGTTCCTTTTAACTGTTATTTTATCTTACCATCTTTGTCTCTTCCAGTTTGTTGGTGTTTTTTTGTTAATTTGGTTTGCTTAATTGTCCACTAGGATATGTGAGTAGGGATGACAATTTCGACTCGGCCCGCCTGACCTGCCCGTTTTTGGCCTGGGTTGGACGGGTCACTGGTCGACCATGGTCCTCCCGTGCGGGACGCGGGCCAGATGGGGCCCGTCCATTTTGGACAAAACAACACCGTTTTGTAATTTTTTTAATTAAAAAAATATAAACGGGCAGGGCTAACTCGGCCTACTCGTGGCCCTGAGGGCCACGGGCCAATCGTTGATCAGATAGCCCGTGGGTGGGTTGGGCCACGGGCCGACCCATTGACATCCCTATATGTGAGATTTTAGTCTACTACACGCAATATTGTCGGGTCAAATGAGGTTGAATCAATAGAGAAATCGAACGAGATAAGTAACACTGCAACTACGCAAACGGTTTCGACATCAATTCCCTATTCAGAAACACGAAGCTTTTGGAATGGCCACCGGTTCTTAAATTTCTTGCTAGCTTGCATAGTTTTTGTATTGGCTACATCATGGCTCTTTCACTTTAATGTGCCTTCCTAAACTTCTGTAAATGATGCCCTGAGAGAACTACTCAATGGAAGAAAATATAGTTATGAAATGATTATAGATACATGTTTTTCTTCAAAAACTGGCTATGTTAAAAGAGTTTGAGAAGAATTTAAATTATGTTACTGGAAAAAGGTAGAGTGTAGAACCTTGCAATGGATCTGGTATGTAGTCTATAGAGTGGCTAACAATTTATATATATGCTTGTTCCAAAAAATCAATTTGTAGATACTTTAATATTGGGTTCACCTGTTTCATATGTTGTGCATAATTGATCATACAAGATGTTGTTGATCTACATTTTCTTTTCCTCATACTTGGTGCTATTGAGATTGAATTTTTCATGATAAGTGACAAAAACTATAATGGTTAGCTTATTTGTTGCTATGATCACTCTTTTAGTTTCCAGTTCAAGTAATAACCATGGTTTTAAATTATGGTCGATCACAATTGTAGTAACGGTAACCCGTAATTTACAATTTAAAACCTTAGTAATATCCAACAACTAGTCAACCAAAAGATCAAGATTATGCAGGGCTATGAATGGTTAAACAAAACTACTATCAAAGAATTTTTTCAAGCCAAAAAGCACAAGCGAGAAGAAGAATTGTTTACATACATGAGCCTAAATGTGGTTTGTGACATATAAAGAAAGCTATACACCTTCAATTTTTGTTCCTTCTGGTTTCTAAGTTAGTGCCATCTTTGAGTGCTTCTTGTGCATCATGCTTCATTCCAAGACTAAACAGACAAGTTACTTGAAAATAAGAAGCAATATACCATTTAAGAGACACCACCTAGGCTTGTATAGTATCTCCAAGAGCTTCTTATGCTATGTCATTCATTAAGTAAGATATGCACCGCCTAACATACACAATTGGTGACACCATTGTCCACCATCAATGAACTACAAATGACATAAGGGAAAATCATAGTTCCTCCCACAAAAAGGATATTCAATTCATATACACTCTTTTGTATGTGCAGTTTTGATGTTTACTAATCAAATTGAGACAATTCTTTGATACCCCATGCATTTAAAGTCACAGAAGTAGCCCCCATGCTTGGTTGCTTGTAACTAAATTGACTAATCATATAAGGCTAAACCCATAGTGGAAGCTAAAAGTTGAGAAAAGGAAAGGCTTACTTGTATATATCAATCAATTGCAGTTGCAAAATCCTTAACTCGAAAAGCAGCATCTCCATGCTTCTTAGAATTCAATGTCTCCTGCATTTAACTAGTTCACATTTGGAATGAGAGCTGCTCATAAAGAAGGAAGATGGAGCAGTCAATTAAAGTTAAGAAAATATTCCAAAGATGATGCAATAGTAAAGATTAGAAGGAAGCAAATGAGATGCCTTAGTTCATGGTTGAGAATTAATGAAAGAAATTGCTGAAGAAATAAATGTCCTATAGATCATTGTCTATCTTCCGTTTTATTCACCTTACTTGTTCTTGATACTATTCTGGAATAGAAACCAGCACACTCAGTAATGTTTTAATTGCTATTTCATTTGTAGTCATAAAATACTAGTCTTACCTTATTGGAAATCCCTCTCATCATCCTTATATCCAATCTTCTCGGGGATTTCATGTATAGCAATGAGGTCCAGCATGCATCACCTAAAGGCATCAATGAAAAATGTTGACACTAAACTTTCATTTTGAATACCCAACAAAACATGTGATGTAATCTCTTGAATGAGATGTAAAAATTAGCCCCACTAAATGTAAAAGTCGTTTAGACTTTTAATGTTGTTGTTTGACACGGCCAATTATAATAATAATTAGTCACATAATCAAACTTGTACCGAGAACTTAACTAGAATGTTAATCTGAATTAACCCCTAAACTTTCTTTTGGAATAGACACAAGTGTAATGACTTTGCATCCTAACGTAGTGTGGGAAGGAAAAACAAAGATAAGTAGAATATATTAGGCTATAATTGATTCAGATTGTAGCTGGAACTTGAAAATAGAGCTTAGGGTTTGTACAAAAACCTCTAAAAGCATAAGATTTATTGATTGATAAAAGACATCTCGAAAATCAAGCATAGGCAACCTATTTATACTAGTATAGGACCTAATCCAACTCCTAATAGGAAAAGGAAAAACTAATTAAAAAGTAATATGCTAATCCTATGATAACTAGGAATCCAAAAAACTTAAGAAATAATAAATACTAAGAAATCCAATATTAACTAGGAAAACTAAACTAACTGCTCCTGCATCAATCCCCTCGGGTTGAAAGATTCGACTCCAGCGAGAAAACCTTCAAAACTTTAACATGCAATTCTGAAGCAACTTTCTTTAACTCTTCTTTAGTTATCCAAGTGCTTTCACTAGTTGGTTTACCCAACCACTTCATTAGGAACTGTTTGTACTGATTGCCCCTTTTTGAACACATTTCTTTGACATCCAAAACTTGCTCAATAACATATGGATGCACCCTTGGTAACTAGTCTATTTGCTCTGCAACTTCAGCTGCTTCCTTATCAAATCCTTCAAATGAATATAGGTCAGAAACATTAAAGATTGGGTTGATATGTAGGTCTGATGGTAGGTCTACAAAATAAACATTAGAGTTGATTTTCTTCAATATCTTGCATGGCCCAAACTTCCTAAACTTGAGCTTGTGATAAGTTCCCTTAAGTAACCTTTCTTTCTTCAAATGTACTAATACCAATTCTCCCTCTTCAAACTCTTTGTCCTTACGATGTTGATTTGCCACACTAGCATAGGATTGATTGCTAGCCTTCAAAGTTTCCATTACTTCTTCATGAACCCTGCGAATTTGATTAGCCAAGGCTTCACCATCATCACTAACTTTAGCCTCTTTTGGTAATAGCACCAAATCAAGCACATGTTGTGGCTTAAATCCATAGGCAGCTTCAAAGGGTGTTTTCTTTGTTGATCTATTCACTGAATTGTTGTTAGCAAATTTAGCTTGTGGTATCACAAAATCCCAATTCTTCACATGATTCCCAACAAGACATCTCAACATATTACCGAAACTCCGATTGATAGATTCAGTTTGGCCATCTGTTTGTGGATGGAAAGTGCTAGAATACTTTAATTCAGTCCCCATCTTTCTCCACAAAGTCCTCCAAAAGTGTCCTATAAACTTCACATCCTTATCGGAAACAATTGAACTTGGTACGCCATGTAGTCTCACCACTTCCTTGAAAAACAAATCAATGATATGTGTAACATCGAAAGTCTTGAAACATGGAATAAAATGTACCATCTTTGAAAACCGATCCACCACAACAAATATAGAATCAAATCCCTTTGCTGTCTTTGGAAGTCCCAAGAAAAATCCATGCTCAAATGAACCTAAGGTGCCTCCAGTATGGGCAAAGGAGTGTATAAACCTGTATTTTGTGAAGTTTCCTTGCCAAATTGACAAGCTGAACATCGTTTCACCAATCTTTCCACATCTCTATACATACTTGGCCAATAATGACGATCAACTACCATTGCCAATGTCTTGTCTCTACCAAAATGTCCTCCTAACCTGTTACCATGAAGTTCTTGCACAATTTGTTCTCTCATAGAACCTGCTGGAATACACAATTGATTACCTTTAAAAATATAATCATCATGCAACCTATACGGCAACAAATTTGCTCCTATTGGTCCCTTCAAATCCTCAAGAATCAATTTGAAATATGAGTCTGTTTCATACTGATTTTTGAGTTATTCAAATCTTCTAACTTGAGTACTCATCACTGTTAAAAGTGAAGATCGCCTGCTCAATGCATCAGCCACTTTGTTGCATTCACCTGTCTTATATTTCAAAGAAAAGTTAAATTGATTAAGAAAAGAAATCCATCTAATATGGCGTTCATTCAACTTTTTCTGAGAATTCAAATAACATAGAGCTTGATGTTCAAAATAAACCACAAACTCCTTATAAGCCAAGTAGTGTCTCCAATGATCAATAGCTCTCACCAAAGCATAAAACTCCAAATCATAGGTAGGATATCTTCGCTTAGCATCACATAACTTCTCGTTGAAAAATTTTATGGGCCTCCCTTCTTGGATTAGAACAACACTAATTCCAACATGTGAAGCATCGCATTCAACAACAAATAACTTCTCAAAGTTTGTTAGTGCAAGAATAGGTGCTTCCGTCATCAAAATTTTAATTCTTTCAAAGGATTTTTGTGCTGAATTAGACCATTCAAAGCTGTCTTTCTTCAAACATTTAGTTATAGGACTCATTACAGCACTAAAATTCCTTATAAACCTCCTGTAGAAAGAGGCCAAACCATGAAAACTTCAAACATTTTTGATGCTTTGAGGTTCTGGCCATTCCGTGATGGCTCGAACTTTCTCAAAATCTGGTTTTATCCCTTCAGTGGGGACAACAAACCCCAAAAACACAACTTCATCACATAAGAATGTGCGCTTCTTCAAATTAATAACAAGCATCTCCTTATGTAGCACCTCCAAAACTTGGTGCAAATGAATCAAGTGTTCTTCCTTGCTCTGACTATAGATTAAAATGTCATCGAAGTAAACAACAACAGAAAAGTTCAAGAATGGCTTAAGTACTTCACTCATGGTTCTCATAAACATACTAGGTGCATTAGAAAGACCAAACGGGATCACCAACCACTCAAAAAGCCCGTCTGGTGTTTTAAAAACTGTCTTCCATTCATCTCCATGCCTCAATCTGATTTGATGTTACCCACTCTTCAAATCAATCTTTGAAAACACTTTAGAACCACCTAGTTGATCAAGCATATCATCCAAATGAGGAATAGGAAATCTATACTTGATAGTTATTTTGTTGATTGCACGACTGTCAACACACATTCTCCAAGAACCATCCTTTTATGGAGCAAGTAGAGTTGGACAAACATAAGGACTTTTACTTTCTCGCACCAGTCCCTTACTAAGCAATTCACCAACCTGTTTTTGTATCTCGGCAGGCTACATAGGTGGCATTCTATATGCTGGCAGATTAGGTAGATGCTCCAGGCACCAAATCAATAGCATGTTGAATGCTTCTTATAGGTGGTAAACTTGGAGGCAAATCATTGTTGACCAGCTCCTTGAATTCCTTCAACAATTGCTAGATTTCAGGAGGTTGTTAAATCAAATTTTCAGCTTTGTCATCCTTCACAGCCTTACTAACCAAAGCATACACCACCTCTGACTCTTCACATTCTGATTCAAACCTTTCAGTTGCTATATATCCACTAACCTTGTCACCTTTTAAAGATTTAGAAGTCTCTTTGGTATCTCTCCTTTAAAGGGTGTAAGGTGTAAGTCTTGTTGCCTTTACAAAAAGTGTAAGTTTTTGGTTTAGTGAGTTGTTCCATGTCATGGTCATATAACTAAGGTCTACCCACAAGAATATGGCCAACATCTATAGGCACATCACACAAAGCTTCATCATCTAGATTTGACCATAGTGAATTTGACTAAGCATCGAGAAGTGACTGGAATCTCATGACCTTTCTTAAGCCAACTAATCTTGTAAAGATGTGGATACCTTTTAGTGGTAAGTTTAAGCTTTTCTATTGCATCTTTTGAAATAACATTCTCCATGCTACCTCCTTCAATAACTAGATTGCACACCTTACCTCCACAATTAACGCAGGTTTAAAATATGCTACGATGTCTCCAGTCTTCCCTTTTGCACTTCTTAGTGGTTGTCATTACTCGTCGAACCACTAAAGATTCTCATCTATATCCTCACTTTCTTCCACGACATCATCATACACAGGGTCTGACAAGTCCTCCTTTTTTTCTTCTAATTCAGTGAGGTTCACCCTTCGCTCCGAACAAGCATAAGAAGCATGACCCTTTTCTCCATAAATAAAACACCGGATCTGTGAGCTGCTGCCAGCTTTAAAATTATTAGGATTAGAGGTGTTTGTTACTCCAAACTTCACCAAAGCCTTCCCTTTATCATTGTTGCCCATATTTCCTCCTCTATTAGCTCAGTTCATATTGGTAGTCTTGGGCTGTTTTTTGGGGCTGATTGAATTGTTTTTTCATTGCGAATAGCTTCAGCATTCCTCTGAACAGCTACATCAGTGTTTCCAAACAAAGGCCTTCTAAAACCATACTTATAGATTCATTTTTCTGCCATTAAAGCATGCTGCCTTGCTTCTTTAAGGTTAAATAACCGAACTACTCCCATCTCATCCCTAATTGATTGATTCAAACCTGCTAGATATCGAGATGTCAATTGTTTGTTAGTTTCATTCAACCCCACTCGAATTGAGAGGTTGTTAAACTCAGCTGTGTATTCCTCCACATTTGAGCTCCTTTGTCTCAACGAATGGAAGTTTTCATACAATTCCATTAAGTAATCAGCTGGTAAAAATTGTTTGCACAACTTTGTTTTCATGTGTTCCCAAGTGCTAATTTTAGGCTTGCCTTGTCATGCATGCTACTCCTCAACTCGCTTCCACCATTGAAGTGCAGTGCTCTTCAATTTAAACTTCACAAACAACACTTTTCTAGCTTCAACCATAAATTTCCATTCAAAATAAGTCTCTAAACTGGCCTCCTAATCCAAATAGTCCTCCACATGCATCTTTCCATGAAAATCAATAACTTCAATTATAATTCCACCACCATTGAATTCAAGGGAATGGACTAACCTCTCTTCCAATCCACCTCTTACCGCATTGTTTGCAGGTCCAACTGCATGAAAAGGGTTGTTATCCACTGAATCTTCAGTTTCAGCCTCAAGAATACCTTCCGATACATCCGAGGGGTCGTGATTGCCTTCTGAAATCTCCATTCGGGCTGCCACTAGTTCCCGTCGCTACTGCAAATCTTGCACAGATCGCGACAAGTCTGCAATCATACGTCTCAACTCAGCCATCTCTCCTTAGTTATCTTGATTTCCACGTCCACGTGTTCTACCGCATCTAACCATAGCTAAGCAATCAAAATCTAAGGATCTAACTTGCTCTGATACCAATTTGACGTAGTGTGGGAAGGAAAAACAAAGATAAGTATAATAGAATAGGTTATAATTGATGCAGATTATAGCTGGAACTTGAAAATAGAGCTTAGGGTTTGTAGAAAAACCTCTAAAAGCATAAGATTTATTGATTGATAAAAGACATCCCGAAAATCAAGCATAGGCAACCTATTTATACTAGTATAGGACCTAATCCAACTCTTAATAGAAAAAGGAAATACTAATCAAAAAGTAATATGCTAATCCTATGATAAATAAGAATCCAAAAAACTTAAGAAGTACTAAATAGTAAGAAATCCAATATTAACTAGGAAAACTAAACTAACTGCTCTTGCATCACATCCCATGGAGTAAAAGCCAAATTGGTAATATAACTTTTGCCATCTCTGCTATTCTTCATTAGTCCAAAGCAAGATAGCCTGAGATTTCCATACTATCAAAACCCAAAAACAACATCACATATACATATACATATACATATATTTGGCATTCCAAAGAATCAAACTTTAAGGCTTTGTTTGGTTGAGGGGTTGAGGATGGAATGGAATGGAACGTAACACACTTTTATCGTTTGGAAGGAAGTTTTATAATGGAATGGAATAGAATAGGATGGAAGCGGAAGGTTTCATGTTATGTTCCATTCCATCCTAAACAGTGAAAATAAGAAACCTCCAATTTGGGAGGTTTAGGATGGAACGTAAACTAATAAATATAAACTACCTAATATACCCTCAATAATTTTTTGTAATACCACCTGTGACCAAGTCATAATATTATATTAAATAGAATTAATATATTAAATAGAATAAAATAATATTTAACATAATAAATTTTATTTAATAATTAATAATATTATTTTTATATTATTAATAATAAATTGTATATAATTAATAATAAAATAAAAAAATTTAATTAATAAAAAAATAAAAAATATTGTTTAATTGTTTGTATATATTTCTATATAAATAAAAATAAAAAAAATTATTTTTAAATATAAATCACATATAATAGAATATAATAAAATTTATTAAATAATTAATAATAATATTTTTATATAATTAATAATAAATTGTATATAATTAATAATA
>JANQBM010041726.1:0-10305 GCA_025594535.1 Erythroxylum domingense | reverse complement strand
CAAGTGGCTAATAAAAGTTTCTGTTGATTAATTTGTTTTGTTGAAATTGGTTATAAAATAAAATGGGCCAATTTGAGCTATCAACTTTCTGTACTTTATGTTTCATCGATTAAAATGTAATATGTTTCGTTTTCAGTTTAAGTATACAAAATGTTTTGAAAAAGAAAAAGTGGGCCCATATTAATGATCATTGATAAGAGTATTCAAAAAAAAATTATACCGACTTTTAATTGTTTAGTGATGTGGCACACCACCCTCGCGGGGCACGGATTCGGATATTATCGTCGATATCGGGTTCGGGTCCAGCGGGAGTGGGGTGTTACAGTCTCACCACTAGTAGACCAAACTAATATGCACATCCACCGAATCTCGGTATTGACTCGACTTTCATCTATGGTGAGTCCAGACTACGGTCGACAAGAACGTCATGATCCTAGGTGATGACCTCGTCAGTGACCAGACCTCTAGGTTTAAAATCACCCGCAAGTCCTATAGAATGGTGTCGTTACAAGGACTCGACTTTGATGTACCAATATCAAGGGTGTGAGGGTCGCTTAATCTATTGTGCCCAACACACAATTGGCCAATCGTTTCCTTACCAATCACAAGCAA
Source organism: Erythroxylum domingense (assembly GCA_025594535.1). Classification (NCBI taxonomy): domain Eukaryota; kingdom Viridiplantae; phylum Streptophyta; class Magnoliopsida; order Malpighiales; family Erythroxylaceae; genus Erythroxylum; species Erythroxylum domingense. Next base: position 9,693 of record JANQBM010041726.1, on the reverse strand, counting down.
AAATCATATACAAATAATAAGAACTAAAATTAAGTAAGGCACCATGCCTTTATTTATTGGTCCATCCAATAAATTAGATCCTTGCCATGGATCTAAGCCAAAAGAGAATACATACATGCAACATACATGACTCGGTTATGTGTATTTAAGTTCCAAAATATTATTTCATGCAGTGAAAATCATCTTTTGAAATCCAAATGCAAAGTTATTCAAAAACGTAGTTTTAGAAAAATAAAAGATTGTACTTTGCACTTCGAGTGTAGGTTTGTTGAAAACAATATCATTCCTCAAAATATGAAATAAAAATATTAGTTCCACTCCTAGTGTAAAGAGTTATTCAAAACAATGTCATTTATTAAATACATAAGTATACTAGCATCTATTTGAGAATCAATTCTATTATGCATTATTTAGGTTCAAAATTCACATATAAGTCGTCATGCATGTTTTGGGATGTCCAAATCCCATTTGAGAGATATGTTTTCCCCAACTCACCTCAAAAGAAGGTGTACACTCCTTTAACTTCAACAATCCTCTGTACGAGCTCCTTGATCCATAGCTCCCAAGCCTTTATACATAAAAATATAATGTACATACTACTCAAACATATAACTCATATTTATACACCATCACATATGCGTATAAAACTTAACCCTTATTATTCACATAAGCTTTCTTTTGCATTTTCCACATAAGCTTTCTTTTGCATTTTCCAAGGCATTTGATGCCTTGATCCAATACTTACACATTTCAAAGCATAATTAAACACATCTTTATCCAAGCACATTAGGCTATTTCTCGTCAACCTATGCATCGATCCAAGTTCACTCTAAGTAAACATGAAAATGCTTTCCAATGCATACCATTATAAGGCTTTAAATCCTAAGCTAAGTTCACTTAAGCAATTTATCAAACACTTAAAGTGCATAACTTTCAAGTCATGTTTTCAAGACTTTATCATAATAATTAATGCTCTTATCATGTCATATAATAATACTTCCCATCAATGACACATTCCACTACTCCATTCAAACCAATTCCCTTCATTTAAGCGGCATCTATCAATTACACCACTCATTACCTAAATCTACTTCTTCTCCATCATTTCGAACCAACCTTAACCAATATGCATCTTCTTCATTCTTCATCATCAATTCACATTATAAATCTATAATTAATACCATAGAATTCATTTAAATCATCAATTCCAAAAGTTATTCAAAAATTCACAAACTTTTACCAAAAAGAGGGGTATTTCAGTTTTGGCTTAAAAAACCATCTCCATGACACAGTTCATTCTTCTAAACAATGTTTCATGCATATTCAAGCATGAAGAGCAACATATCTTAACACCAAACTCAAAATCTTAATAAAGAGAGAGATGAGACAAAATTTACCCAAACCTTCCTTTGGTGATATCTTCAAATCCTTTGAGAATTTCTCAAATCTAATGTATACATATTGATGAGATGAATGATTAGGTTACTCTGAAATGATTATATGAGATGTTTGTATTCGTAATTTGTTTATCAAAATATGTATATATATTGTGAGTTGATATACACCATTGGAAGATGTGATAAATGAGAATTGATTCTGAACAACATGATATACATGTGAATTTAGTTATTACTTGTAATATTTATGTCCTGACATGGGTAAGTATGTCTATCCTAAAATGAATATATGAAATGCTTGTGTTTATAAAGGGCTTATTGAAATATGATGAATACTGTGATCAGATCCTAAATTTTGAGCGATATGATATTCGGGATTTGATTCTAAATAATGTGAGATACTGATTGAACTGTGTTATATACTTACAATATTTATATCTGTTTGAGTGAGCACATCGATGATGGTTCACTCACTAAGTTCACAAACTCATCAAAATTGCAATATTATTTTTTAGGTTCAGGAGAAATCTAACTAGTCTAATTGAAGTAACTTCTACATTTGGATATGGGTTAGTGTCAGGATCAGTTGTACCTACGAATGTCTTAGTTACGTTGTATTAAGGATTGTATCTATTAACTGTTGTATAATGGACATGTGAATTTTGGAAATGTAATGACATTTAAGACTGCATATGTTTGTGAATAAAAATGGAACAATACGATTATTAGAATGTTTTATATCATGTGCGATGAATTTAAAGGTAAAAAAAGAGTTGATTTAACCATCTTAATGTGCTATTTTCGTAGAGTATGTTATCGAATATCATTTAGTATGTTGGGTATATGCTCCATGGGAGTGGTATGTTATATTTTTGAAGGATATACTCACGCATAAACGCACTTGGGATGGCAATCAAACGGTTACATTAATGAAGAATTGCAGTTCCATTATCTCAAGTCAAATGCCTTAAAAATTGCAAGATCCAGGGAGTTTCACTATTTCATATGTTGTTAGCAATTTTAAATTTTCTAAATGTTTATACAATTTAGGTGTAAGTATTAATTTGATGCCTTTGTCTATTTTTAGAAAATTGGGATTAGGAGAGGTCAAGCCAACTTCCTTGCTGATTCAACTGGCAGATCAATCAATAAAAAGGTCATTTGGATTATGGAAGATGTATTGGTAAAAGTGGACAAATTTAAATTTCCTGTTGATTTTTTTGTGTTAGATTTTGAAGCTGATAAGAATTTTCCATTGATTTTAGGTAGGCCCTTTATAAATACTTGTAGGGCATTAGTTGATATGTATGAAGGGAAATTTACGTTGAGAATTGGTGATGAATAGGTTGAGTTTAATATGAAAAAACCTTTAAAGAAACCGACGGAGGGAAATGTGTGTATGAATTGATGCTGTAGATGAGTATGTAAAGGAGATTAAAGAAGGAGTCGATGAAGTGAATGAAGTACACAAAGATGAAAGTGTGAAGGAAGAGGATTTATGTGACTAGAAAGATTAGAGAGAGCTGGTGCACCTACACCACCTTCTACTGTTAAACCTCCCACTTTAGAGCTTAAACCTTTACCTTCCCATTTGAGATATACCTTTTTAGGGAAGAACCACAATTTACCTATCATTATCTCTAATGAATTAAATTGTGAGCAAGAAAAGAAAGTGATGGAGACTATTAGGAAGAGGATGAGAGCTGTAGGGTGGCAAATTTCTGATATTAAGGAAATTAGCCCCAATGTGGTGATGCATAGGATCAACCAAGAAGAAGGAAGTAGAATCATGAGAGAAATACAGATAAGGTTAAATTCGAATATGTAAGAGGTTGTGAAGAAGGAGGTGGTGAAACTTCTAGATGCTGGGATAATTTACCCCATTTCAGATAGTGAGTGGGTGAGTCCAGTATAGTGTGTGCTAACGAAGGGTGGCATGACAGTGATAGAAAATGAGAAAGGGGAAAAGATTTCCACTAGTACTATCATAGGTTGGCGAATGTGTATTGACTATAGGAAGCTATATTTGGCCCCTAAAAAAGATCATTTCCCTTTACCTTTTGTGGATCAAATGATTGAGAGAGTGGCTGGTCATTCTTTTTATTGCTTTTTGGATGGATATTCAGGGTACAATCAAATATTTATATAGGAAAAATCAAGTGAAGACCACTTTCATATATCTATATGGAACTTTTGCATACCAAATGATGCCTTTTGATTTATGTAACGCACCTATCACATTTCAAAGGTGCATGATGGCCATATTTGTAGACATGAATGAAAATTTTATAGAGGTATTTATGAATGATTTTTCTATCCTTGGAGAGTCTTTTGATGATTGTTTGCTTAACTTAGACAAACTGCTTCAAAGATGTGAGGAGTCATATTTAGTTTTAAATTGGAAAAAATTTCATTTCATGGTCTAAGAGGGAATTGTATTAGGCCATAAGATTTTATATAAAGGGATTGAAGTAGATCATGCTAAGACAAAAGTAATTGAAAAGTCCCTCTAACATTAAGGGTATTTGAACTTTCCTTAGTTATGCAGGGTTCTACAGATGGTTCATTAAAGATTTTTCCCTTATTATAAGACCCTAACTCATCCATTGGTCAAAGATGTAATGTTTCTTTTTTATGATGGCTGTCTAAATTCTTTTAATAGGTTGAAGAAGGACTCATAACAGCACTAATTCTGAATCCGCTGGATTGGTCTCTTCCGTTCGAGATTATGTGTGACACAAGCGATAATGTTGTTGGGTGTGTATTTGGTCATCGGAAGGAGAAGAGGTTGCATGCTGTCTATTACGTAAGCAAGACGTTGAAGGGAGCACAACTGAATTACACAACTACTGAGAAAGAACTGCTTGTGGTTGTATTTGCTTGTGAAAAATTTTGTTCCTATTTGTTAGGCTCACAAGTTATTGTGTTTATAGACCATGCAACATTACATTACCTTTTCTCCAAGAAGGATGCCAATACTAGGCTCATTTGATGGGTACTCCTGCTCCAAAAGTTTAACATTGAAATCAAAGACAAGAAAAGAGCATAAAATGTCATAGTGGATCACTTATCGATACTCAAAGGAGGACATCATGAAGAGGAAGAGGAAATTAAGGAAATTTTTCCTGACGAGACCTTGATGATGGTAGATAACCCTTTCCTTGGTTTGCAGATATTGCAAACTACCTTTCAGGTGGTATTCTTCAATCTGATTTGTTATATCAACAATGGAAGCATTTCCTATTTCAATTCTCTCATTATATTTAGGATGAACCTGTACTTTATAAGATCTATGCTGACAGTTTAATTTGCAGGTGTGTTCCTAAAGATAAAATGCTTGAAATCTTAACACAATGTCATAGCTCACCGTATGCAGGGCATTATGGAGCTAATAAGACTACTGCAAGAATCTTGGAGTGTGGATTCTATTGGCCGACTCTATTTAATGATGCTCGAGATTTTGGGCTTAAGTGCAATAGATTTCAAAGAGTGGGCAACATATCAAAGAGAGAAGAAATGCCACTTCTGAATATAATGGAGGTGGAAATATTTAATGTATAGGGTCTGGACTTTATGGGACCATTCTTATCCTCCGAAGGTCGCACCTATATTTTGGTTGGAGTTGATTATGTTTCTAGATGGGTTAAAGCGGTCGCCACTCTAACCAATGATAGCAAGGTGGTTCAGAAGTTCATTAAAAAGATTTTTACTAGATTTGGGGCGCCTAGAGCAATCATAATTAATAGGGGGAGTCACTTTTGTAACAAACTGTTTGAGAACCTTCTGAGAAGATACAATGTTCATCATAGAGTGGTTACCCTGTACCATCCACAAACTAGTGGCCAAATGGAGGTGATGAATAGAGAGCTAAAAAAGATTTTGGAGAAGACAGTGAACGTTTCAAGAAAAGATTGGTCATTAAAGCTGGATGATGCATTGTGGGCTTATAGAACAGCTTTCAAGACCCCCATAGGCACAACACCATATCGGCTTGTGTATGGAAAGGCGTGTCATTTACGATTGGAGTTGGAGTATAAAGCATATTAGGCAATCAAGAAATTGAACATGGATTGAAAGTTGGTAGGAGAAAAGTGATTGTTACATCTCGACGAGTTGGATGAGTTAAAGTATAAATGCTTATGAAAATGCCAAGTTATATAAAGAAAGGGCTAATAAGTGGCATGATATCTATATCAAGAAGAAGGAATTCAAGAGTGGAGACTTAGTATTTTTGTTTAATTTAAGACTTTGACTATTTCCCAGAAAGCTCAAGTCAAGATGGAGTGGTTCCTTCAAAATCCTTCAAGTGTTTTCCCATAGAGCTGTGGATTTGGTAAATGATAAGGGGGAAACATTCAAGGTCAATGGACACCATTGTAAGCCATATTATGGAGGGACATATCCACAAGAAATGGAAGTTATCTTTCTCTTATCTTCCACTCTTTAATGAATATATGAGGAATGGTCAAGCTGATGACCTTAACTTTGCATGTTTAATTTCTTTTCGGTTGTCTTTGTTTAGTTTTTGTTTGAATTACAACTTATTTTCTTTTCAAAATTCTTGTTGATGATATTAACTTAATGTGTTTGTAGGTTGTGGGATCATGGAGAACTAAAATTAAGCTTAGAAGAAGGTTTGAAATTATAAGGATCACGTCTTCCCAAGATCGTGGGAATTGGATTGATTCACACGATTGTGAAAAATCTCTTTAGAAAGTTTCTGGAGAGAACCCAAACTCGTGAGAAATGAGGTGATTCCCATGATCGTGGGAATTCTATCCAGAGTTTCCCTCCCCTTTTCTTTTTTTACCCACTGTCAAAATTTCATTCTCTCTCTCTTTAACCCACGAATTTTTCTCCTCCAACTCTCTAAAACTCTTCAAATTTTCTCTAGATTCTTAGTATTTTCTTCAACTCTTTCATTATTCTTACAATCCTTTCATCTTTTCATGCATTAATCATTCAAAAATACAAAGATTTAGGTAAGATTTTGCTCCCTCTCTCTCTCTAAAACTCGAATTTCATTTTTTCTCTGATTTTTACTGATTTTCCTCTTACAATGGCAACAAGGAAGACAATGGCTCAGAGATCGACTAAATCGATCGATGAATTACACCGTGAAGTTTCTAGTGAAGGCAAGTGCGATTTAGCGGCGACTTACCACTCTCCCTTCCCAATTTATTGGAAAGAAGAAGGTCCATATTTTCGTGACCTTAAGAGTAGAGAAATAGTCACTCCTAGGTAATTTGATTTTGAATTGTTAAAGAACATAGTAGTGAGATGAAAACTTGAGAATTAGCTATAAACGTAGGGTGGAATAGGTTTGTTCGGTGCGACGTACTTAATTATGCTACTATAACTTTAGAGTTTTTCACAATAGTCTACTATAACCCAAAAATGGATGTGTTTTGGTTTAAGTTAGCTGGAAATGTTTTTAAACTTGATTATCCTATCATACGTGAAATTTTCAATTTGTTGAATGCAAAAATCCTACATGGTCACACTGATTTTGATGTTGATTCTTATTGGAACACTCTCATGGGTTAAAAACATTTTAACTCACACAGTGCACCAAATTCTTTAATCCAAAGTGGTGAGTATCTACTTTTACTCAAATTTATGTGTTTGACAGTGTTTAATAAAATGGAAAACAAAAAATGCTCGAACAAAGAACTCTTCTTTTTATAGTGCATGGATCAAAAAATTAAAATCAACACAGCTTATAGGTTTTTTTGATCAATAGTAAGTGTGGTTAATAAAAAGAGTTCGTCTTTTGGAATGTCTCATATTGCTTCTACTTTAGGTGTGTTCTTTAATGTTAATATGGAGAATTTGCATATAACTCCACACAATATGTTTGACATATTTTTGAGAGGTTATGAGATTATGGAGTTCCATTCTATAGAACTCTGAAATATTAAGATGCGTACTATAGTGAGAAGTAGAAGGGGCACTAGTATAGCCACTTCCCGACCCTCTACATCCCGAGCAGTCCCAGAGCCAGAGGAGGAATCGAGTGCGCTAGTGGAGGTCGATCGATATCAACAAATCCTCGACCAGATGGTTGCCAATTCTTAACAAATGACATCCCAAATCAATAAGCTCGGCACCTAAATGCAAAAAGTCCATAAGGAACAACGCAACCTGAAGAAGAGGTTCCTCAACTTCTATCGGAGGAACAATTTTGAAGCTCCTTCACTAACATCATCGCTACCATCATCTAAATAAGCTTTTCTTACCCTTTTATTTTTAATTTTGTTGTTTCTTTTGTGTGGTTTCATTTTATTTCATGTTTGTTTGGTTTCATGTCATTTTCTTTTGTTGGGTTTTATGTCATTTTCTTTTGTTTGTTTAGATATCATTTTTTTGTTTGGTTTCATATCATTTGTTAGTTTCTATTTCTTTTGTTTAGTTTAAGGTCATTTTTCCTTATTTGGTGGTTGACTTGTCGCATTGAGGACAATGTGAATTTTAAGTGTGGGGAAGTGTCATTGACTTTCTCAATTACATTGTTTGCATTTTGTTAGCATGTTTAGGCATATTATATGTGCTTTGTGTCAGCAATGGAACCGTACTTGAATCACTCTGATAAATATTGCCATAAAATTCTGTCATACTAGTTGGAATCAGATTAAATCCAAGCTTGAACTTGGATTAGGATACTTGAGTAGAAAATGAACCATATAGAGTGATGAAAAGTAGTTGGTTACATAAGCTTAGTCATAAATTTACATTTGAACAATGAGGTAGTGTAGAGATGCATAATGAGTTTTCAGTTGAGCCAAAGTGACATAGTCATTCTATTTCTTTATTGAGTGTTACCTCTCTAGGTTACTACCTTCAGAATTTGCTTTGAATCGGTTTGAGTCTACTAGATACATGCTTAATAGAGATGATTTAGGTCCTTTTTCTTGTTTTAACCCTTGGCTTAAAAGACCTATCTTTTGTATTATCCCTTGCTACCCTCATTGAGCCTTAACCTTCTAATTCTTAAAAACACTCAAAATTTTAAAACTTTAAACCTTATTAACCTACTCGTTCACAAGCTTAGTAGATTATTAAGTAATACATTAGTTGGGATCGTTGTGAAATTTTTGTTACCGAGATTAGTTAAGTATACTTATGCTTATGAGTTACATTGTATATAGTGCTATTTCGAGTTATATTTATTCCATATAAGAAGAAAAAGAAAGAAAAATGAAAAAAGTGTTGAAAAGAAAAATGAAAGAAAAAGAAAAAGGAAGAACAATTGAGTAGCATAAATAAGTGCAGAGCATTAGTTTCATTTGTGTATCTAGAAATATGTTTTGATTATCCCAATTTGATCTGCTTTTTACTTTACTAATGCTTGTGCTTAACCCTTTTTTCCCTCCTTACCCACCTTTAACCCTTACCACATTACAACACTAAATAAGTCCTTTTGATCTATTTATGCATGCAATCATTGTATAGGAGAATTGGTATATTAGCAAGCTTATGGTAAGTGTAGTTTCTTATAGGAAGTTTGAGCAGAACACTAATCATTAAACACTTGAGAGAAATGAGTGAAACCATAAGGAAAATTCATTTTGCATCTTTACTTATCTTTGAGTGATGGTGTCAATTGTTGAGTTTGCTTATATACACCAATGAAAAAGTAGTCATGATATGCATATTAACTTAATATTTGAGTTAGTATAAATTTGAGGGATTGTATTCTTTGATCTTTGTGAAGATGAAATGATAGAATTGAGTCGTTGTATTTATTTTGCTTGAGCACAAGAAAAGATTCAAGTGTGGGGATGTTGAAAGGTGTGCATTAGTCTATGTTTTTCTATGTAATTGGCATGTGTTTTCTTGCATACTTGTTGATTATTGTTGTAGTTTAGGATTTATTTTGTATATTTTTGTTTAATTTGATTTCCTTTATTGTTATTTTGTGTTTGATGTTATTTTAGGAAAAGAATTTACTATTTTTATGTAGGAAGGAAGATGGAGCAACTTGGAGGTTGAACTAGAGATCAAAAAGGAGAAGAAAAGAGGAGTTCATCTTTTGCAAATTTCCATGATCGTAGGAATCATGTCAATTCTCACAATCGTGGGAATTACAATCCGAGACAATACGCGGGGCTTCATTAAACTTAGGATTTTTGGACCATTACAGCATAATTAAGCCTCCATCTTAAAAGCAGAGATGAAACCGTTCTTTAGAAACACCATCTTTGAGTGAAGAACACATTTTTGGAGCCTTGAGGAAGGATTGAAGTCAAGGATCATCATTAAGATTGGGGAAAATAACACATCAACACCAAAATTT
>JANQBM010041705.1:0-10305 GCA_025594535.1 Erythroxylum domingense | reverse complement strand
GTAAATGATTTGCTTGTTTAAGAGCTTGAAAATAGAAAATAATTTGAGTTCTATGAAAAATATCATTTTGATTAACCATATAATTCAAAATCATCTTATACGAGATGATACTTTTTTCATGATTATGGAGATATCTATAGAAATTTCTCTTTGAAATAATGTCTAACAAGAAAATTGATGTATGCGTAATGTATATATATTTTACTTAGCATTTCGGTATTTTTAAAAACCAATTTACCTTGTCTTGATAATTACTATATTATGTATTAGGTAATTATTTTCTTATTTTATAAGGAAAAATTCAAAAAAAACTCATCAATGGCTTAACATGGTCTTAGATACTAGTATATTAGAGCATGTGTCCCTCTCTAGATTAAAGTAGATGGTGATAATATCAAACATGACTTAACACATGGATATGTGCTAAGCCGTGTTCCTATCCAGAAATATGAAGTGAAGACATGACTTGATACACGACTATATGGGATGTAGTGTAATATGATAGACAAATTACAAAGAAGTATATAACATAGAAAATGAGTGCGTTTATACATATGTCCCTTCCTGGAAAAGGATTTCAGAAAAATAGTAAAGTACACAAATGGGGACACAATTATGTCTAAACTTTGTCTGCATAAGAAAACTTATATAAAAGGTAGTAGAAAACTTAATTAAGGACTCCTTGTTAGAAAACTTAATTAAGGACTCCTTGTTCATACTTAATTGAGGACTCCTTGTTCATTTAGTTCTTTTCAAGTTTTAATTAGGGCTAGCACTCATAAGAAAGAGGGAGAAGACCTAGAACACAACAAGTAGTAATCTTTAACAAAAAGAGACATCTAAAATCATTACAAGGAAGTGAATCACATTAAGAGATTAAGATCTTCATCGAAAAAACCTTTTCTATAAATTCTTCAATTTTTTTATTTGTTGTTATTATTTCAAAAGTGATTTATGGCTAATTTTTCTTTGAATCTAATTAGGGGAAAACCTAGTTTTTCTTTATATGGACTAATTTTAATGTTTTTATAAGAATTTAGGCTTATAAATAGTTTTAATGTTAATATTGGTCATATATAAGTGAAAGCTTAAATATAATCTAGATTTAAGTATAGACATTATAAAAAGCAATGTTTTAAAACCGGACCAAAAATTGAACCAGTCAAAAGAAAAGTTTAAAGGTTCAACCAATATTAAACCATTATAAAACTAGTATACAATAAATAAGAAGTAAAAATTATAAAATTATGTAAAAATATTAGTACTATAATTAAAGAAAAAATTGTAATTTAATATTGTGTTCCTTAGAAAGCCAATTAAAGATAACAAAGAATAATTAGAAATTATTAATACCTTTATCATTAAGGAAGAGACTTTAATATGATTGATTAAAGTAATATTATTTTATTTATTTAATAAAATATTAAATTTTATCCCAAATCCTAATTTCTAATGATTTAATTTAAGTAATTAAAATAACATAATTTTGTTTCATTAATGAAATAAAACACTCATTTTGTCTTATACTAAAAATAAAATATACTCGTTATTATTTTGATAAATAAAATATTAAACTTGATCCAAAATTTAATTTTAATGACGTAATTTAGTTAATTAAAATAATATAATTTTGTTCTATTAATAAAATAAAACAGTTATATCATCACAAACTAAAAAAAATACTTACTATTATTTTGAAATATAAAATATTAAACTTCATTTCAAATTTTAGTTTTTAATAATTTAATTTAATTAATTTTATTGAAATAAAAATTGATGTTGTCAAGATTGAAAAGAAGACATAGTTATTATTATAAATTTTTATAAGTTCTAACCAATTAATTAAAGGTACACGTGCATGGACAAAATTTTAAAGGTAAACTTGACTATTCTTCTTCGTTCTTTTCAAACTCACTTCATCATGTATGGACAAAATTTAGAAGGTAAACTTAACTTATTGTAGAATATTCTTCTTCATTCTTCCCAAACTCACTTCATCTTCTTTCTATTGGTTTATGCTCTACAGCCAATCGCTTTGGTTGTAGTTTAGTGACAAATTATTTAAAGGCACTACTTATCTTGTTCATGTTTAGATGTATATGATAAAGTCCATGGAATAATTGTACATTGCAAATGAAATTATAATGAGATTATAATTATAAGATTCATATTGTATTTATGTATTATTCCTAAATGTTTCTAGTCATTGTTCTATTAAGATTGGACATTAATAGATCGTAAAAAGACTAGAATATATTGTGTTTTTCCTTATGAAGGAAGTAATCGATCTTATAGGCTAAAGTATAGAGATACTTAAACAAACGTGTGGGTGATTGTTAGAGAACAAGTTCACTAAATAGACCCAATATGAGAAATCCATTTGGAACATTACTTGAATGTCTATGGAATTCTCATTGTGATGACTGTATAAGTGATCCTTTGATTTGAGGTCATCAAAGTTATCTTGTATGGGGATTTCTATATTTTGATACCACTTATACTCTATTTAATCATGGGTTATTTAATCGGTATTCATTGGACATAGCATGAACTATATGAAGGTAGTTGAGTGATCAAGATAAGATTCATCACCCTAAAGTAATTAGGGAGAATGTTCAGTTGTTCTCGATTAGTACTGATTTGGAAAATCCTTAGCCAAGGTAGAATGACATTTTGTAAATAGTTTACAAATGTCATTAATTGAATCGATAGCTTATGGCGAAGAACTAATATGATTGGACTCAAAATAAAGTAGACATTAATTCTATACTTTATTTCTAGTCGGAACATTATATAATGAAAGGATTAAATTATACGAAAAAATCTTGCACAGAAAGGTTAATCAGAACCACTTTGACATTCCTAAATATTTGGGTGGTCATGATGCGTTACTAGATGCCAATCTTCATCTATGATTATAAATTTTTTAATTAGAGAATTAAAGATAAATTAAAAGGATTTTTAATTTATCAAATTCTAATTATGAATTAGAATTAGAATTTATAATCATTGCCAAAATATTTGTGAACCTGAAGGGTCCCACATATAGAATGGGTTGAAGAGAGAAAAATTAATTTAATTAAGTTAGACTTGATTGTAAAGTTTGAGAAACTTTATGATTAAATTTGAGATATTTAATAAATAAGGATCAATATGAGATATTAAATCTTATACGGACATAATTGGCATTTAATTGAAATTAAAGTTTAATTGAAATTAGAATTTATTTACAATTAAATTACTAAAACGTCCAAAGCTTATTATAAATAGGCTTTAGCTTTATGGAGCTAGTACTTCATGCCTAACCTTCTTTATAAGAGTTACAAAGTTCTCTCAACTTGTTTTGTGGATACCGTTAGAGACCGGACACTTGTGTGGCTATGATGGTTAAGACGGATCATTTTTAGGAACGGTATGAGGGATACGATAAGACAAAGATCAAGCTTCAAAGTAAGGTACAAATTAAGTTTCCACTTTATTATGATTTGTGTTAATCACTTTATAGAATTAAAGCGACCTTGGTTTTGGGAAATCAAAGATTGTTAAAAAGTTTTGCAATTATTCCGCTATGGTCGGGATCGGATCTCGACTCAGTTTCCTAATATTGGTATCAGAGCCAGTTTTCATTTCTATAATTTGATTAAATTATTTGATTGTTATTGGTTATAATTTTGGAATTGAATTGTAAAAGGGTTGCAACCAAAATCACAACAAAATTAGGTATTCAGATTAAGAATTCTAAAAAAAATCACAAAGACCATAATTGTTCTGAAAATTTGAAATTCTGGAATAAAAGGCTTGCAATTGTTTTAATGAGCCTTGGAGTTCTAGAAATATGAATGGAATCTGCCTTTGTTCCAGAAAATTCATGGGTTTTGTTTGATTCTTGGAGAAGGCTCGATTAGTGTGCTTTGTGGCTATTGCGATTGGAGTTTTTGTTTGTGCGTTCTGGAAGTTGCTAATATGGGTTTTGATTTTGAATGGAGACCTTGAACTGGAATGGTTGATTTCTAGGCTGCATTTTTTGTGCTTGCAATTTCTAGTTTGAGAGCCATAAAAACTTTATGCGATAGCTAGATTTTCGTTTATGGTCAGTGATATGAAAAACCCTAAAACTATAAATACCCAAATTTTCTTGACATTTTCCTCTTATTGTTCATGTTTTAGGTTTGAGAGACGCATAACCAACTTGTGTTTGGTTGGAAAGTGAATGTAACTGTCTGAGTAAGGATTGTTTGGTGATTTGCGTTTGCGTTGAAGTTTGTACTGTTACGCATTTTTCTGGATTTGTACGACATGGAGATGCCCATCGATTGAGGTAGTTTGTGGTTGTTTTTCTACTGGTGTTGGTTATTGTTTGGTCGTCAAAAAAAGCATTGAGAATGCTAAAACATATAGATGAGATCCTTGTGGCAAGTTTTATATTTTCGGTTATCTATAAGGAATGAGATTCTTTAGTAAATACCTTCATAACAAAATTTCCATAAGGGTATGGATTTATGTAAGGAGTAACATACAATATGAGATATTGTATGATGCAACATTATTTCTTCTATAGCTATGCCTAGTAAAATAACTTACCTTCAAAAGTTCCAATTGAATCAATTAGCAAAATTTCATATTAGATATGAAATGCTAGGCCTTTGAGAGGGTCAAAGTTAATGATTCAAGAATGTGATGCTTGGTTGAAGCATACATTATCCATTAAGTTTAGAACTAAATTGGATAATAATTGGTTATGAGATATCCAAAAGATTAGATATAATCTTACAGATGCATTGAACAAATTGTTTGATTCACTGTATACTTATAGGAGCATGGTTCTCCAGATAAGTAATAGGAGCAAGATGAAATTTGAAAAGTTCAAATCTTATGACAATACATCTAATTGGAACTAAAGCCTTTAATGATACATTTGATGTATAATTAAAAGGCTATGAGATATTGAAAGATTCACTTTCATGATGAATTCAAAGAGTTTGTTTTGGATATGATTGTAAATTTATCATGTTTATAAGAAAGTTAGTGGGAGTATAGTTATCCTCTTCAATGGGAGTATATGGAGACATATTGCTTACAGAGAACAATAGTTCTAATTTTCAATTGTTGAATACATAATTGTCCAAGAACAACTCTTGTTGGATATGAAAAGGTAACAACTTGTAACATCCCGTCTCCACATATCAGGTCGGATCAGGGAAACGGGTATACGAGAAGACCAATTAGAAAAATTAGGACAACACATCTCATGCTCATGAATTTGTGAAAATGTGATGTTTGCACATGAAAATATCTGTACAAGCATTCATGACATTTTCCCGGTATAAGTGAGAATAAATAGTAATTTTTGGAAAAATATGTTTTGTGTGTGTAAAATTGAATTGGAGAGGGTCATAGTGATTTTCCAATTTTTAGAGAATTATAAAAATTTTTTGGGAATTTTTCGGAGTCGTTTCCAGGCCCGGAAAATTTTTCAAGAGACAGAATAGGGGTTTCCCGGTAGAGAAATGACTGTCCAATGGCATTGAAAATTTAGTCTTATGAAATTAAGAATTTTTGAACTGAGCCATTGGAATTTTGGAGAGAAATTGAAATTGAATTGGGAAGAATTTTATTAGCCAACGAGAGAGTGACACATTTCACCACTTTTAATGATAATTTATTAAAAAAAATCAGCCCTCTTATGAGTCATCCACGACTCTTACATTAAAGATTCCTGAATCTTCTTCCTTGCTTCTTTGTTAAGGTTGAGTGTTTTTTTCTTAAGGAGAAGATGGCACCATCCGTAGCTCTCCTCCTTCTCCTTCCTCTTTGATGCTTCTTCTTCTTGTTTTACCCCTGTACAAACTCTCATGTCTCACTTGCCTTCTCTTCTTTTACTCATCAAAAACTAAACCTAAGCCATGCATGGTGAAGATGATGATGTCGTGAGTTAGGCAACGGGAGTACGTCTGTGCTTATGAGAGAAAGAAGAGGTCGGGATCAGTTCGCGTCTGCATTTTGTGTCTTTTAGTTTTACAGTGAGTTATAATTTCCGCAAAAAGTTGTACTATTGTAATTGAATATTTCAGTTTGTAATAATTTGAGAAATTGGATATGATTTGTAATTTGTAATTTGAAATGGGCCCAAGTGGCAAATAAAAGGGTACTTTTGATTTTATTGTGTTTGTATCAGATGATGATAAAACAAAGTGAATGTTTGGTTATTAACTTTCTATCCTTTATGTTTGTGGTTTTTAAAAAAAAAAAAATATATACCGAGTTTTAATTGTTAAGTGATGTGACACGTCACCCTTGCGGGGCACGGATTCAGATATTACTATCGATATCGGGTTCGGGTCTGGCAGGAGTGGGGTGTTACACAAATCGTAACGTATAATATTCCTTGAATATTATCTAGTTGATTTCTGGCCGATCTGCCTCTAGTTGATGATACCAGAGTTGTGCTTCGCTTAGAAGGTGGAAGGCGGCTAAGCCCCACTTTGTCTGTCTTAGCGGTATGTTGATTAGCAAATAATTTTTCACAATAATGCATCCATATTAAGGGGTCTTCTGTTCCATCGTAAGTCGAAAAGTCTAACTTGGTGTATTGAGGGACTACATGTCCTGTTATATTCACGCCTGTCCCTATTCCCACGTGGCCAGTATGATTCGCAGATGGAATTTGTTGACGTGGGGGATTATTGCTAGCTGTTCCTTCAGAATTTGTGTGTCAATCCCTTTGAAATCTAGCCATCAGCTCCTTAAGTTGGAGCGTTAATTCCTGTATCTAATTTCCCAACCTTTGTTCTATCTCAGTAATTCGAGCATCGTCGGTAGCTTGTGCCTCCAATAGTACCTACAACTTGTCTTTGATGTTATATTCACCCATATTATTCGGCTGTGATGCCAAATTGTTATATCTGCTAGCCCAGGATCTTGTTACTGAACGACTAACTGGAAAATCCAACTCGAAAAGTTGTTTCTTTTGTTTGCCACGATTTTTAGATCGCCTTATTTTGGAATTTTTATTCAACTCGTCAAAGGGAGGATGATACCTTGGATCTCGTTGAAAGAGAGAGAACTCCAATATCAAATTAGCGATAAAATTCTGCTTGCTTCTTTATTCATTCATGGTCCTTTAAATAGGACTTGTTTTATTACAACTAGGAGACCTCTAAATAATGAAAATCACGCACTAAGATAAACCTCCAGTAATTCTAGAATAATCCAAAACAAAAATAAATAATTAAAATGGAAATCCAAGCCTTTTCTTTTTGCGCTTATTATATACGTGACCTATGAATGCATCCGTAACATTCGATTTGATGTGAACTGTGCATGATCGGTATGTTAAGATGTATACATGTGTTCTACTCTATTCTCTTCATTGCAATATGTTGCTTTGTATTCGATTTGTCTGAATACAAGAAGTACAAAGTGGGAATAATTTTCTATATTATTGAATAGAAAGTATATAGCCATATATAGCCTATTACAAGAGAAGTTTAAATCTTTAAAGTTATCTAGATCTATCTAATCTAATCTAATCCTTTAATTTAAGGGATTTGAACTTATTCTATATTAACTTTATACAGCCTATCTATATCTCAATAGAATCTAGATACAACTGTATAGTATCTGTAGAAGGATATTAGTCATAATATCACCAACACTCCCCCTCAAGCTGGTGAATAGATATTGATCATTCCTAACTTGCAACTAAGTTCTTCAAATCTGACTCTTGCTAGTGCCTTGGTAAAAACATTTGCAACTTGACTACTGGTGGGCATATAGGCAAGATCAATTAATCTAGATTCCACGTTCTCTTTGATGAAATGATGATCTATCTCCACATGCTTGTAACTATCGTGATGTATAGGATTCCTTGCAATCCCTATTATGGCCATGTTATCACACCACACTTTCATTTAAGACCTTATTGTGATTTGTAGTTCTGCTAGGAGCCTCTTAATCCATAATCCTTCATATATTCCAAGTGCCAAAGCTCTATACTATGCTTCGTCACTGCTTCTTGCCACCATTGGTTGCTTCTTGCTCCTCCAAGTAACTAAGTTGCCCCACACAAAGATACAATAGCCTGTTGTGGACCTTCTATCAGTTACAGATCTGGCCCAGTCAGCATCTGTGAAAACTTCAATGCTTCTTACTCCCCCTTTCTTAAAGAATAACCCATTTCCGGGTGTCATTTTTAAGTACTTCATGATTCTACACACTGCCTCCACATGTTCCTCTTGAGGATTGCTCATAATTGACTAACCACACTGATAAGAAAACTGATATCTACGAGTATGGGATAGATAAATTAGTTTTCCCACCAGTCTCTGATATCTGCCTGTGTCCACTAGTGTACCACCCTCTTTAAGACTTAACTTATATGATGATTCCATAGGTGTTTCTGCTGGCTTTGCTCCTAGCATTCCAGTTTCCTCTAAAAGATCAAGAGTATGCTTTTTTTTGAGACATTGAGATACCTTTACTAGATCTGGCCACCTCCATTCCAAGGAAATATCTCAAGTTACCTATATCTTTGATTTCAAATTCTTGAGCCAAAGAATTCTTTAGCTCTTGTATACCTTCCCAATCATCACCTGTAATGACGATATCATCAACATAGACAATAAGGATAGCTATCCTACCACTAGTCAAATGACGAATAAATAAGGAGTGATCAGCTTGGTATTGATAGTAATTAAGATTCTTCATTGCTCTTTCAAATCTCCCAATCCATGCTCTAGGTGACTGCTTCAGGCCATACAAAGAATTTTTAAGTTTGCATACTCTCTGAGGGTGGTTGTTTTTTCCTAATCCCGATGGCAACTCCATATACACCTCCTCTTCAAGATCACCATTAAAGAAGGCATTTTTGACATCAAGATGATGTAGGGGCCAGTCTAAATTGGCAGCTAGTGACAATAGAATCTTAATTGTATTAAGTTTGGCTACTGGTGCAAATGTTTCTTGGTAGTCAATCCCATGTGTCTGTGTAAACCCCCCAGCCACAAGTATTGCCTTATGCCTGTTAATACTTCCATCATAATTGTATTTGATGGTAAACACCCATTTGCATCCCACCACAGTTTTTCCTTGTGGTAAGTTTGTTTCCACCCAAGTCTGATTCTTCTTAAGTGCATTTAGTTCATCATTTATTGCCTCCCTTCATTTAAGATCCTTGACAGCCTTCTAAAAATTATGAGGTAACTTTTTAGTAGATAACTGAGCAACAAAGGTCTGTAAATGGGGAGATAACCTGTTATAAGAAACCAAGTTGCCGACTGGATGCCTTGTACATAAACTTACTCCCTTCTTCAGTGCTATAGGCCAACCCAACTCCTCAGAATTTGTAGTACGTTCTGATTCATGTCCTTGCTCAAAAAATATGATAGATTTCTCCTGTCCAGTTTCACTTACTACTTACTGCTCATTCCCTTGTTTTGTTCCCTTCATTCATGTGTAAATTTTGGTATAATTTTTTGGTTTGTCCACTCTAGTTTCAATATCCTTCTCTTTATCACATTCACCATATTTAGTGGAATTCTTATCTAGTTGGGGGCTGGGATCATTTGTTACAGTGGGCTCAAAGGGTTGAGTGGTCTCTGAAGTGAAAGTATCAGGTGAACTGAAAGTATCAGGTCTGATTTGATCAAGATCAAATGCAAAAGGTGAAAGAGAAAGTATATTTGTCTAGGATAGTATGTCTAGTATGCCATCATTTTCTGAAAACAGCCATTCACTCTCACAATTCTCCTCCTAAATGGGTGGTTTTGGATAATAGGGTTGATTCTTAAAAAATGTTACATCAATTGTCACAAAGAACTGGTTGAGAGTAGGAGAAAAACACTTGTAACCTTTTTGAGTAGAAGAATAGCCTAAAAAGATACACTTATAAGCTCGGGGTTCAAGTTTTCCACCATGGTAATTATGAACAAAAGCTACACAACCAAACACTTTGTGAGGTAGTTGATTAAGAAAGGGAACCAAGGGATAGGTTTCAAGTAATTTCTATAAAGGTGTAAGAAAACCCAATGTTTTTGAAGGCATTTGATTTATTAGATAAGCAGAAGTAAGAATAGCCTCTCCCCAAAAATAGTTTGGAGCATTTGTAGTGAGCATAATAGACTATGCAACCTCAAGTAAATGCCTATTTTTTCTCTCAGATACATCATTTTGTTGTGGTATATTGACACAAGAAGTTTGGTGTATAATACCATTGGTGATAAAAAACTGATCAAAGGCTTGACTTAGGTATTCTTTCCCATTGTCACTTCTAAAAATCTGAATTTTTGTATGAAATTGATTCAGTAT
>JANQBM010041630.1:0-10311 GCA_025594535.1 Erythroxylum domingense | reverse complement strand
TAAACAAAGTTAATAATTACAATACATATGTGTTCAATTTATTACATAATGATTGGGTCATGGGCATAATTCCAACAGTTTATACCGATGTATGGGGACCATCTCTAGTTCCATATCTTTCAAGCTCATTGTATTACGTCACCTTCATCGATGATTCTACAAGGAAGGTATGGGTTTATCTTTTAAAGAAGAAATCAGAAGTTTTTAATACCTTCAGAAAATGGAAGTCCATGGTAGAAAATGAAACTGGTTTGAACATCAAGCGGTTGAGGTATGATAATAGAGGAGAGTACAAAGATAGTAGATCCAGAGAATTTTTTGCAAACAATAGGATCAAGATGGAGAAAATAGTTCCCATGACACCGCAGCAAAATGGTATAGCGGAGCTCATGAACAGAACTTTGAATGAATGTGCCAGAAGTATGAGGATACATGCCGGCTTACCCAAGATGCTATGGGCTGAAGTCGTTAACGCTATAACCTACCTGATCAATCATAGACCCTTAGTTCCCTTGAATGGTGGAATACTAGAGGAAGTTTGGACGGAAAAGAGGTAAACCTTTCGCACTTAAGAGTGTTTAGTTGTATTTCTTACGTGCACATAGATTATGCTGAAAAAAGTAAACTTGATACTAAGTCTAACAAATGTGTCTTTGTTGGATATGGTAGTGATGAGTTCGGTTACCGATTTTGGGATTATGAAAATCGGAAGATCATCAGAAGCTGGGATGTTATATTTAATGAAAATGTAATGTACAAAGATAGGTCAACGGTAGAACCAAGCAGCTCCAATATAGATGTTGAAACGAAGGAATTTGATGAGTTCGAGGAAATTTATGGAAATGATGTTTAGAAAAGTCCTGAAGCAGTTCAAGAAGAACCAGGCACGCTAGAATTGAGATGCTCCTCCAAAATTCCTAAACCAACCCAGCGTTATTCGCTTTCTTTGCACTACTTGTTACTGAATGACAGTGGAGAACCAAAAGTGTTATGATGAAGCTATGCAAGTAGAGAATTCAGTCAAGTGGGAGTCTGCCATGAAAGAAGAGATGGACTCACTCATATCAAATCAGACGTGGGAATTAGCTGAACTACCACCGGGTAAGAAAGCGCTCTATAACAAGTGGATTTTTAGGATCAAAGAAGAGCACGATGGAAGAAAATGCTATAAAGCGAGATTGGTTGTCAAAGGCTTTCAACAAAAAGAAAGTGTTGACTACAATGAAATTTTCTCTCCAATCGTGAAGCTAACTACAATCAAACTGGTGTTGCAAATTGTAGCTGCAGAGAATTTACATCTCGAGCAGTTAGATGTAAAGACAGCTTTCCTTTATGGTGATTTAGAGGAAGAAATTTATATGAAACAACCAGAAGGTTTCATAAAGCCAGGCAAGAAAAACCTAGTATGCAAGTTAAAGAAGAGCTTGTATGGTTTAAAATAAGCTCCTAAGTAATGGTACAAGAAGTTTGACAGTTTTATGGGAAACAGTAGTTTTACAAGATGCCAAGCAGATTATTGTTGCTACATCAAGAAGTTCGACAACAGCTTCATTATTATTATACGTTGATGACATGCTCGTTGCAGGTTTCGATATGCAAGAGATTAAAAATTTAAAGCGAAAATTGTCAAAGCAATTCGTAATGAAATATTTGGGTGTTGCAAAACAGATTATTGGAATGAGGATTAAGAGAGACACGAAGTCGGGGACGTTGGTATTATCATAGGCTGAGTATATCAAAAAGGTACTCTCCAGGTTCAACATGCAAGATGCTAAACCAGTAAGTACACCTTTAGGTGTTCATTTCAGACTCTCCAAAGAACAGTCGCCGAAGACGGAGGAAGAGGGTGCACATATGGCGAAGGTGTCGTACGCCTCAACAATTGGAAGTCTGATGTATGCCATGGTTTGTACCAGACCAGATATTGCTCAAGTAGTGGGAGTTGTTAGTAGGTACATGAATAATCCGAGCAAGGTACACTAGGAAGCAGTCAAATTGATCCTCAGATATCTACAGGGTACCAAAAACAAGGCACTTTGTTTCAAAAATAGAGATACGACATTAACGGGCTATGTGCATGCTGACTTAGCTGGAAATGTTGACAGAAGAAGCAATACAAGGTATGTCTATACTCTAGGAGGAACTACAGTGAGTTGGGTTTCTCAGCTACAAAAGATAGTTGCTATCTCCACGATTGAAGCAGAATATGTGGCTGTCACGAAAGCCAGTAAGGAAATGGTTTAGCTACAAGATTTCTTGGAGGAATTGGGCAAGAAACAAGAAAACAATGTCTTGTATTACGACAGTTAGAGTGCTATCCATCTAGCGAAACTGTATTTAATTTCAGTTGGTGACTACTGACAAACTGAACCTGTATTTAATTTCAGTTGGCCTACTAGAATAACAAGATAAGAAAAAAATGCTGCATTGATCGAGGTGTGAAGACAAATTGAAATCCGTCTTCAAGTAAGAGATTGTTAGTCAAGGCAGCAGCCAAAATGGCTGTTGCCTAAACTTTGTCAAGGTTAGGCTACCTAAACTTGACATTTGAGGAGATTGGAGGCCTACATAAGGCCTCCTCCATTCAATAGCATAATATACAATACATTAAAAAAAATCAAAGCTTAAAGCTTAGAGAGAAAAGCTTAATGAGAGAAAACTAAGAGTAATTTTCTTAAGTTTTGAGTGTTGTATAATTTCTCCCTTCAATAAAAATCTGCAACAGATCCGGAGACATAGGCAAATTTGGCCGAACTCTATTATCAAATTTTGTGTGTAATATTTTGCATTACTACAAATCTAGTTACTTATGGAAATTGCATAATTTTTCCAACATAATCAAACAAAGTTGTCTTCATAAAAGTTGTAGCTTATCCTCTTAACTTTCTAATGATATAAAGTTTGTAATTTTTAGATATCATAATTGAGAGATATGATTTTTACAAGTTTGAATGACATATCAGGAGTACACGATCGTGCACTAGCACGATACTAATAGGAGTGCACGATCGTGACAAAGTGAGCTTCCAGTATTTTTTTATTTTTCTTTTTTTCTTTCTTTCTTTTCTCACTTAATCTTATAAGAAATTTTTTTCTAAAAATTTTATTTAAAAAAAAAATTAAAATAATAGAAAAGCAAAATTGAAAATTTTTTGTTATTTATTTTTTTAATTTTATTTTAAAAATAAAAATAAAAAACAAGAAAACTTTTGCACGCCTTTTTCAAAAAACTTGTGCTACAAACTAGCTAAAGAAGAGTTATAAGAACCACGGTATCTTCTCCTTTTTGCAAATAGTTGTAAACAATAGAGCAAACTGAAGTCCAACACAAAACAAAAAACTGTATCGCTAACGGAGTATATATATATAACTCAAACCTGCACTTTCTATATTCCCTATAATCAAGTAAAATATAATATTGACCAATTAAGTGAATCCTGCAATTAGTGCAAAACATTCGTCAGTAGTTCTTCCCATAGGAATCTAATGGAAAGAAATCGATAATGGAGAAACGGAAAAGATAAACCACTAAACTCAATCGCTTGATGCCGTCACTCTTCAGTTTTCTTTAGAGGTACTGATGATTGGAATTTTCAAAACTACATGGACATGCAGAAGATAAATGCTACACTGATGACACTTTCTTAGTTAGGTATAGTACATGGTCTATTGGTAAGGCAATAGTTCAAGCAAATGGATTGAAGAATGTTGTTCGCAATGCTATTGAAGTGGATTGTGATGGTCTGGAAAATAACACAAAACAAAAAATTGTATCGCTAACGGTGTATATAACTCAAACCTGCACTTTCTATATTCCTTATAATCAAGTAAAAAATAATATCGACCAGTTAAGTGAATCGTTCAAAACATTCGTCAGTAGTTCTTCCCATAAGAACCTAATGGAATGAAATCGGCAATGGAGAAATGGAAAAGTTGAACCACTAAACTCAATTGCTTGATGTGGTCACTCTTCAGTTTTCTTTAGAGGTACTAATGATTGGAATTTTCAAGACTACATAGACATACAGAAGATAAATGCTATACTGATGACATTTTCTTAGTTAAGGATAGTACGTGGTCTATTGGTAAGGCAAAGTTCAAGCAAATGGATTGAAGAATGTTATTCCCAGTGCTATTGAAGTGGATTGTCGATGGTTTAGAAAATGAAGTGCATCAGTTCACCTCGCAATTTCTGGAGCTTTGTTAGATGAATTGGGTCAATATGTTGACTCTACTAGTAACTGTTGGGCAAAATAAGAATTTTAAGGATAGACTGAAGTATGAAGAATAGCCAACAATGGTAAACTCCAGTGATACGTTGTGGTAAGTCAGGGAATTAAGAATACCAGCTCTTAGAATACAAAACAGAAAATAGTTTTCCTTCAAGAAAGCAGTCTAGATTTGACAGCAAAGGATAGTGATTCTTCATTAGATGCAACTCAAATCCCTGACATTTCAAGAGATTTTTGTATGTAGTCAAAAACTGCAAAAAGGAAATTAACCAAGAAGAAAAAGAATATCCCAAATACCAACAATAGGGGATTAAACGACCATCATAAACAAGGAAATGTATCTTGACACGCAACGTCCAGCCTAATTTTTTCATGGAGATGAGTATAAATAGTGTCTTTAGTTGATTATTTTTGTGGAATACCATGGTGAAGATATACTGCGTTACTTACGAAGTTGGTTTGTCATATTGTCAATACGATCAAGGAAGCCGAGAATTCTCTACATTATCTCTGTCCTTATAGCCCTAATTTGGAAACATTAGCATCTTCGATGTGCAGATGGGAAGGGTCTTTGACCTCTTTTAAAATCGACTTGTCTTGGATAAGCAACAATGTCGTACCTTCTTGCTATGTTATTGTGCCAATTGATTTGTTTGTATTGTATAGTGTATTGTCGTTTTTATTATAAGAGACTAAGGAGATTACTACTACTCTCCTAATGTTGTTCTTCAACTTTTATCTATCAATCTAATTTTTTGATTTTAAAAAAAAAAAGAACAGATTAAATTTGTTAAATTTTATATGATTGAGCCTAAATAAACTGAGCACATATAAGCCCAAATGAGGTTTCATCCTAAAACCAATTGGTACTAGGAGGAGTAACTCATTAGGCTTATATGCATGTTCAAGGTCATATATTTTTTCCATGTGGGACAAAGTCTCACTTATATTTCAACACGCCCCCCTCACGCATGGGCTAATTTACGGCCCAACACGTGACACAGTTTATCATGATGAGGTGGTGATGAGTAACCCAGAACAACCTGCTCTGATACCATGTTAACTTTGGTAAAAGAGAGTCAGCTTTGCCTTTTTTGCTGAATAACAAAGTGCTCTTACAGATACAATAGGAAAGTATAATAACGAAAAATAAGAGGACAATTACAACAGAATTGATTTTTGAATCCTATAATATCTTTAATATATCTGCACAATATATCTACAAAATCTGCTCAATAACGGATCAACAATATCTCCAAGATTCTTTATAATGATAGCTCCGCTATTAAACCCCCTCAAGTTGGAGGATGAAGATCTCGAATGCCCAACTTGGCAACTAAATACTGAAATTGATGAGCTCCTAATGCTTTTGTGAATACATCAGCAATCTGATTATGTGTAGATATATGATGGCAAATTAGCAAACCTCGTTGGATGCAATCTCGGACAAAATGGCAGTCCACGTCAACGTGTTTAGTCCGTTTGTGATAGACCGGATTATTTACAATATGGCGTCCTGCTTGATTATCACAATATAAGGGAAATGGATCTAAATGAGTAACACATAAATCTGCAAGTAATTGTCGTAACCAAATGATCTCACAAGTAGCGATTGTCATAGAACGATATTCTGCTTCAGCTGAAGGTCTCGAAACTGTCACTTGTTTCTTGCTTTTCCAAGAAATAGGTGAATGCCCCAAAAAGATGAAATAGCCACTAAGAGATCGTCGTGTAAGTGGGCAACTTGCCCAATCTGAATCACAAAAAGCTTCGAGTGACAAAGAACTTGAGGATGATAGAAACAAACCTTGACCAGGTGCAAGTTTTAGATAGCGCAATATGCGCAAAGCAGCTAGCCAATGATTGTATCAAGGTTGATGCATAAACTGAGATAACAAATGAACATAATAGCAAATATCAGGTCTAGTAATGGTGAGATAAATCAACCTTCCAATCGACCTTCGATAGGAGCTAGGGTCCTCAAGAAGAGAACTTTCATCCAAAGCTAAACAATGGTGTTGCTCAATTGGGAATTTAACTGGTCTGGATGCTAGCATACCTGTTTCTTTTAAAATGTCCAGTGTATATTTTCTTTGAGAAAGAACTATTCCTTCTGAACTTCGGGCAACTTCTAAACTGAGAAAATACTTAAGTGAACCTAAATCTTTAATGGGAAACTAAGAAGCTAAGTAGCTCTTTAAAGCCTTAAATTTTGATGAATCATTAGTGGCAACAATAACATCATCCACGTACACATGGATAGCTGCAAAGGAATCTCCTTGATGATAAATAAATAAAGAAGAGTCAACCTTGAATTGTTGAAAACCAAACTGCGAGATAGCAATAGAAAACTTAGCAATCCATTATCGCGAGGCTTGTTTTAACCCATAAAGAGAGCGATGAAGACGGCAAACTCTTTAATCATTAGCAGACAAATACCCAAGTGGGGGTTACATGTACACTTCTTCATGTAAATCCCTATGAATAAAAGCATTATGCACATCTAACTGGTGAAGTTTCCAATTTCGAATTGATGCAAGAGCCAAGAGTGTACGAATAGTAGTGAGTTTAGCAACTGGAGCAAAATTTTTAGTGTAATCCAAAACTTTAACTTGAGTATAACCCTTGAAGACAAGGTGAGCTTTGTAACGCTCAATGGATCCATCATAATTGTATTTTATTTTGTAGACCCATTTACACTAGATGGCCCTTTTATCAGGAGGAAGATGCTCCAAAGTTCATGTGTGGTTTTGATCAAGAGCTTCCAGTTCACATTTCATGGCTTTCTTCCAATGATCAACCTGCACTGCTTGTTGATAAGATGTGGGCTCATTGTGGTGGGTAATGGTCGAAAGAAAACATTTGTGAGTAGAGGAAAATTTTGAATAAGAAAGATATTTGGACAAAGGATATGTTGGACCTGTACCTAAGCAAGTTGCGTTGGATAAGCATGAAGAAGAACCTTTATTTTTCAAGAAATTAAGTTCAAAGTCTTTAAAATGGGCTGGTTGGATTTTGACACGTTGAGATCTCCGAGAACCAATAGATGGTGTTGGTTGTTCAACATTTGGTTGTTGAATTTGTGGTAGGCATGATATCATGCGTATCTATGTCATTTTGTTATATTTGGGCGGGTATTGGGTGGTAGTCAAAGTCTGTTGATGATGGACTTTGGTTAGGTGAGAATGGGTATGAAGTGGACACATCATCAATGGGTAATGGCAAAGGTACTTTAGGTAGTTAAATTTTATATAATTGAGCCTAAATAAACTGAGCACATATAAACGAGCCGAGATCAGGGTTCAAACCTTCAGTTCTACCTCCAAATTATATTCATCTATAATCAAATGAAAGAGAGTGAATCAAACATCAGATATGCAGAGTAAAGAGAGGTCTCTAGCAACAAATCATTCTCCTTAGTTGATTCAAACCTCCATGGACATGCAAAAGATAAACGCCATACTGATGATACTCTTTTAGTTACATTTAGCAAAAGGAAAAGACCTAATTGAAAAAGTAAACCTCAATTGAAGGCTAAACCGTGTTGAGTCTAACCTCTTTCACTTTGTCTTCAAGAGATCTACCTGCTTTTGGCTCACTTTTTCTCAAAATCGATCATAAAATTTCTAAAATATCGAAAATATAGAATTCTAACGAAGACTGGAGAACAAATGAGATCCTAGAACGGAGAGCAAGGGAGCGGGAAGTTGCATTTCAAAAGCGGAGACAGGTAAATTGTGCGAATTGCCATGTAACTATCAAATATTTGTATGCGACGGCCATAATTACCACAACCTTTACTATTGGGCCTAAAAAGTATTGGGCCAATAAGCTTAGGCTCAATATATGTTTTGTTTAGGGATGACATTAGGACGATTTGAAGTCAACGAAATCAGTTTAAATTAATCAAATTTAATGTCAAATTGTTTTTTTTTTATTTTCAAATCCTCCCCCCAATCCAAATTCCAAAAATTTTTAAGTAAAAATACCATTTTTTAATAAAATAATATCATTTTCAAAATTTTAAATTAAAAAAAAGTTTTCCAACTTAGGAAATCTGTTGATCCTTAAATACTTTAGGGAAGGGATTAAACTCAATTCTGGTAGGTGTTTACAATTATGAAAATCAAATAAAGATAGATCCACAAGATTTGTGAGTGATGAGAACCAAGCAGGAAATTTTAGGCCTCCGCAATTATTAATATGCAGTTCTTGTTTGGATGTGGCTGGAGGCTTTCCAATGACAATTCCTGGTTATCAACTTCTGAATGCTTGCAACCACCACGTCTGTCCCAAAATAAACTCAATGATTGAAGATGCTGCTTCTCTTTTAAGATAGCAGCTTCAGATTCCAACTGGGAATTTCTCAGGAAATGCATCTTTCAATTGTCAAGGAACCCGTCAAGTCGTTAAGCCATTTCAATTCATCAAGCCTACCGACCTTTTGCTTAATATAGCTGTTTTCTGCTATCACAAAGTATGTTAATGTCTGAAGAGAAGTCAATTTTCTAATCTCACGGGATGTATGGGTCAAATTATCACATTGGAAACAATCCAAATGCCTGAGAGTAAGCAACTTTCTAATACCAACTGGCAATTCCAAAAGCTAAGCTTAAGCACTTGCAAAAAATAAGTCTCCCCATAATTTTTATTGATATTGTATTTGGGTATAGAATTAAATTTCATAAATGATGATTCATATAATGAATTACATGACTTTTCATTCATTATGTGCTGAGGGAAATTTGATTTGGTATTAATGAAAAATTAATTAATATGGATTCATTTATTTAGGAGGAAGAAATATTAAAAATTTACTAATAAAATTATTTTATATTAAGAAATAGATATAAGAATAAAATGAGTTATATATAAAGATATATTTCATAATATGCTAACTTAAATTTTTAAGTTAAATATAATGTTTTTGGTTATATACAAATTCACTTAAATTTTATTCAAAATTTTTTAGATTTTCTAAAAATGTGTCATTAGTGTTGAAGTTAAGTTCACAAAGTCTAATAAATAAAATTAAATTAACAAAATCCGATAAATAAAATTAAGTTGACAAAGTTTAATAAATAAAAATCCACAAATTTAAATATAATAAATAATACTTTATAAAATAACTTAAATGACCGGAGAAATAAGTGATTTATTTATAAAAAAGAGATTGTTAATTATATCGAATATAAGTAGAACTTACTCGTTGCACATACGCGGTGCCAATAGTGAGCCGATGTGGGTAGGGTTTGAGCTTATATTGGGACCTAGACTAGGCCTAAGGCTTGACGGGACTCTAAGAAGTGGGTTTGAGTTTTTTAAAATTAAAAATAAAAAAAACTATATCATATTTGACAAATCAACATCATTTTACTTATAATTTTCAATACCACACGTACAAACTGCTGAACCTTTGTGGTGTCACGTAAAGAGTGCACTGATAGGTCTCACTCTAGGGACATGTCCAAATTAGTACAGTGTACAAATTACTACAACTTTTTGTGGCATCACATTACGAAACGAAATAGCCTTCTCTATGGAGTTCATCTTTCTGACCAAGACGGGCATGGCTCAGTTAAACGTCGAGTCTGATCCGACCTATTTCCATCTCTGTTATGGACAACTCGTGAAGTAAGTAACATCAATGAAATAGACAAGGCAAAAGAGTTGAAAGGTACGTACTTTGAAGTTTTGTAGCTTAGGTCCAAAAAGCAAAGCTAACTAAGTGTATCGACAATATTTCATAATAGAATTTGATGTCTTAAAATGGAATGACCATCTAAGCAATAGGAAGACCGAAGACCTTAACTTGGTAAAGAACATGGCCGCAGGCAGATCCGAAGTCTTTGATCTTAGCATGGTCAAAGGAAATTTAAATAATCAAGTTCGAAATTAAAAATAGTTTGAATATTAAATATATTAAAAAAATTTAAGTTCATTTGTTAGATTTTTCTATCTAATTTTAATTTTAAATAAATTCAAACCAATTTTTTAAAGTTTAAATTATATGTTTCCAAAGCTTAGGACTAAGGCAGACTAACAAACCTGATGTGGACATGGATACTATCAGCTTTGA
>JANQBM010041616.1:0-10312 GCA_025594535.1 Erythroxylum domingense | reverse complement strand
TATTTTTAGGATATACTGTAATCTAGGTTATATACTTCTTGTACTCTGGCTATTTAAATAGCCTCATCTTTACTTACCAAATATACAACTTCTATTCATTCACATTCTCTACACCACCAACCATCATTAATGGAACTACCACTATTAAGATTACTCCCCATCACTAAGAGTGAGTGAGCAATGGCTTTCGATGCACTAATAATCATGGAGACTTTGTTCGAAATAACATGATTCCTATTGTTAACAATGAAATAATTTCTCCATTTCCAAATCTTCCAGTAAGCAACCCCGAAGACAATATTCTAGTCCACATCAAATCTACCATGGCACTTATGATCAAAATTATTCCTCAGCCAAGAGATAAAATTGCTGTTAAAAAATCGACTCTCCTCACCATTGCCCTGCAACTCATTCCAAGTGCTTTTAACTTTAGAACAGTCCCTAAGCATATGAACGATAGTTTCATCCTCATTCTGACAGTACACACATTTGGGGTTCGAAGTAATATGCCTCTTATTCCTCTCCACATTAGTTAACAACTAGTTATGAGAACAAAGCCAGAGAAAAAATCTAATGTGATAAGGACTTTTCTAGTCTCGTACCCGCTTCTAGATTCTATCATAATTAAAATTCACATAATCAACCAAAACATGATAAGCTGAGTAAACCAAAAAAACTCTCGACAGAGTGAGCTTCCAAAATCTGACATCCTCACTAAGAGTCAGAATGGGTGGGTTTTATGGCATTCATAATAATATTAATAGCTGAATTCCCCACTATAGGGTAAATCATCTCCATTCTCCAATTGCCACTAGCATCAACAACATTCGTAATATTCCAGCTCCCCATTTCTCTAGGAATTTCAGTAGCAACAAAATTGCAAAAGGGTTCACGGCTGCACCAATTATCAAACCAGAAGGAACAACTTTTGCCATTGCCAATAGAGACACCCAAATTAGCATGGACGACAGGCCAAACTTTAGAAATGGCTTTCCAAAGTCGAGTACCTATATGATCAGGAAGAATATACGGAACTTAAACCATATTTGCCACGTAGAACCTTAACCTAAAGATAATCTTTATCCTTCATCAACCGCCACGCGAGTTTCATAATAAGCGCCATATTAAACTTATGCAACTTTCTAATACCAACTACTCCATCTTTCTTATTTGTACAAACTTTCCTCCAATTCAGAAGATGAATTTTCTTCTGATCAAAAGAACTACCCCATAGAAATTTTCTACAATGAGTCTCAATCTTCTTGCAATAGAAATTGGAATCATCGAGGATTGCATCGCATAAATTGGAAGCACCATAAGAATCGACTGAACAAGAGTTAGCCGCCCCGTCATAGACAAGCTATTAGCCTTCCAATTGCTCAATCTATTCTTAACTTTAGTAAGTAACAATTGGAAATGGCTTTCCTTGACTCTTTCATGGAAGATAGGCATGCCCAAGTAATTACCAAGATCATTAGAATGGTTAAAACCATAAAGAATCTTTAAATGCCTAATCAACTGCACATCCACATTTTTAGAAGTAAAGAAAGTAGACTTGTTTCTATTCACCTTATGACCTGAACAAATACAAAAGTCATCAAGCACACCATTAATAATCATCATTTGTTCCTCACTAGCCTCAACAAAAAGAACAAGATCACAGAGATAACATTATTTGGCACACTAATTTTCAAGAGAGTATCATAAATAAAATTCCACGAAAGATGATCATATGCTTTTTCATGATCAATCTTGATAAGCATCCATCCTATTGCCCCATGCTTATTCTTCACAGAATCCACAACTTCCTGGGTGATAATAATATTCTCTACATTCTATCTCCCAGGAACAAAACTAGACTGGGTATTGCTGATAAGGCTAGTTACGCAAGTTTTGATCATGTTCGCAACCACTTTCATCAAAACTTTGACTAAGACCGAAA
Source organism: Erythroxylum domingense (assembly GCA_025594535.1). NCBI lineage: Eukaryota > Viridiplantae > Streptophyta > Magnoliopsida > Malpighiales > Erythroxylaceae > Erythroxylum > Erythroxylum domingense. The sequence continues at coordinate 8,370 of JANQBM010041616.1, read as the reverse complement.
GCAAACTAATAAGTCTGAAATTGGCAATGGAGATCGGTCTATCTTTTTTCGGGATCAAAATGACTATGGACTGACAGAGATGCTGATCAATAGGAATCCCCTTCATGCAACCATCAACAAAATTCATAATAGAAGATTTCACCACCTTCCATTGCTGTTGAAAAAATCCTGTGCAAAAACCATCAATACCAGAAGCCTTGAACGGTTTCATGCAAAAAAAAAGCATCATGAACTTCCTTCTCTGTAATTGAAGAAGATAATAAAACCATATTAGTATTGTTGAGATTAGGAAAACCCCCTCTAATTGGGTAAAGGGGTTTATCAGTTTGATCTTCACAATACAAACTCATATAAAAGCTTCGAGCAACTCCCTCTATTTCATGATGATCCGTAGTCCATCTACCATCCTCCAACTGTAAACAAGAAATTTGTAATCTATTTCTTTCATCTTATATCTGAGATGAAAAAAATTAGTGTTATGATCCCCCTCAGCAATCCATTTAACATTGGATTTTTGCTTCCATAACATCTCTTCCTGATTCAAGACGTTCTCATATTCTAATCTAAGCTCAGCTGCAAGCCTCTTGAGCCCTTCAGAATCTCTAATTTCTAAAACTTTTTCAACCCCTGACAATCTCCTCATAATCCCATTTTTCCTTGGAAAAATATTTCCGAAGACTTCTTTATTCCAAATGGAAGTTTTAGCCGCAAACTGTTTAAGATCTGCCCCTATATTTGATCCAAAATTCCAATTAGCTCTAGTAAAATTTGAAAATTTTCTGTAAAGCAACAAAGGAACCAAAAACATAAATCGAGAAGTATTATGAACAGTAGCTTCATTATTCAGATCCAACATAATCGAATGATGATCAGATTGGATCATAGGAAAATGTTGGATATTAGCATTCTCAACTATACATCGCCAAATAACATTGCTCAAGCCTCTATCTAACCTCTCCATTAATAGTCCTCTTTTCCACGTGAATTTGGGACCTTGAAAACCCAAGTCCACGAGATTGTTATTATTAACACAATTAAGAAAAAAAAAGGACATAGTTTGTTGCCTCTACCTGACCCTCCTTGTTTCTCGTGATCATGTAGGAATGAGTTAAAATCCCCCATGATACACCAAGGCATGTTAATAATTCTCGACATATCATTGATATCTCGCCATAACCGACGACGTAACGTTGCATCAAGATTTGTATAAACAACAAAAAGCAGAAAATTAGAAAAAGCATTTCCTGTAACTCTGACAGTAACCATTTGATAAGAATAAGAAAACACCTCAACTTTAAAAGAATCTTTCCACAACAACCAAATACCTCCAGCAAAACCATTAGCTTCAACTCAAAACAAATTAGGAAAAGCTAATATTTAATGGAATTCTTAGCATTAATGCCGCTAATCCTTGTTTCAACTAAAACAAACAAATCAATTTTATAATGCCAAAAAAAATCCTTAGCCACAACTAGAAAAGACTTCGAACCAGCACCTTGCACATTCCAGACCATAGTTCAAAAACCCATAAAAACAATTAAGAAATCGAACTTGAGTTTGTCGGCATATCACCACCACCATCCTTCTTAGAATATAAGAAAAAACCCAAGCTCTCATTGTGTTCGACAACATCATTAATGTTCTTCTCCACTGTCGATAACAATAACGCGGAAGATTGTTTCTGCTTCACTTTCTTTTTTATACCTTCAGGAGGATAAATCCCACTAAACTTGCTATTAGTTGATTTCAAACTTTTTCCTACCTTTTTATTAACACTAGATTAAAATCTAGAAGATAAAGGAATAGGTATCAGTTCATCAACCACAACAGTCTTATGTTTAGTACTATTCAAAATGGCATCGGCTGGCATGCTTCCCTCTACCCTGTTATTATCTTCAACAAGTGAGCTATTCATAGCCTTAATTGATTTTTTTAGTAACTTAAATATATGTCTTTTACTTTAATTGTCTTTTCTTAATAGTCCAAAAGAGTAGATGGATGACATTAAATTATATTAATCTACTTTGATTTGACAGCATTGGACTGTAAGTTATATAATAATTATTACAGATGATGAGGGAATGACTATTAATATCATAATTTAGAATTTGCAAGCATTTCAGGTTAGTGAAATTTTGATATTTTTGATATTTTGGAGAGAACATTTATTGCAATATTTCAATTTGGTCATTTCAATATATATGTGTGAAGATATTCATATGTTCTCCATAAACCCTCAACGAATTCATCAATCTGAAGACAAGATTTAGGGGATTTTAGGGCAGGAGTGTACGAGTGTGTGAGAGTGTCTGAGAAATTCAAAGAAGGAGAAGAAATGCAATATGTCTAAGAGTCAAAACGCAAAGAAGAAGCAATAACGTTGAGTTTTAGTAAAGCACGCGGATGGCACATGAAAAAGTCATGTGAGAAGTATAGAAGAATTAATAAGCGTGGACTTAACAACATAATGCATATATAACTTCTTCAATAGTCTATAAATAAGCCACTCAGTCACAATACACATACACATCAACAGATACACGTAAAGATTCTTTTCATTTAAGAAAAAAGAGTGAGTTTAGAGAGTGCTAGGGTACTTATCTAAGAGTACTAGAAGGAGTTTGAGGGAACTCTTGCAGGTGTTTTAGAAACACCCAATCTCTTGTAATCATCCTCTTCTTGAAGCTAGTGGAACCACAAGTATGAGATCCTTGGATGTAGATAGCATTTAAGCTATCGAGCCAAGTAAGTTTTTGTGTCTTCTTTACTTTTCTGCTACTCTTTATTTTTGTAAAATCAAATAACAAGCATCATCAGTCTTTGTTAATAAAGACAACATAAACATACAAGATCCTATCATCAGTAGTATCAGAGCAACCAAGTCTCTATCCCTATCCTCATCGACAAATCAAGAATCCTTCAAGAATAAAAAATTTCAAAACAAGTAAGTCTTTCATACTTATCTCTATTTACTATTAACCTGTATTTGTTTGATCAACAGATTTCTAACAAGAACCTACAAAATGGTGGGAAAAGAGAAGGAAGTGTTCACTGGAAAAGTGGACTTTGCAATATGGAAATTACAGATGCAAGCACTGCTTGAATCCTACGAATGTTTTGGTGCCATAGATGCTACAAATGATGATGAGATAAATCCTGTGAAGAAACTGAAGAAAGCAGGAACGACTTATTGCAAGCTAATGTTGCATCTTTCTCCAAATGTCATCAGAAATGTGAAAGACTGCAACACTGCGAAGAAGTTATGGGAAAAACTCGATGAGATTTACTCTAAACGGTGCTTACCAAACAAAATGAACCTGCTACACTACCTTGCAAACTTTAAAATGAATACTACGGTAACCCTTGAAGACAACCTGGATTATTTCTGTAAATTAATTCAGGATCTTGAAGCAATAGGGGAGAAAATCTCATAAGAACACCAAGTTGTGGTGATTCTTAAGTTACTTCCACAGGAATATAATAGATTCAAGAAGGTAGTCAAGCATGCTAGTGGGGATGCTCAAATAGTGAAGAGGGTTCTTGACTCTCTGATGGAGGAAGTGATAGATAACAATCACTTCATGAAAGAACCAGAGGTGATGTTCATCGACAATAGATTTAAGAGAAAGCCTGCACCAAATGGTTCAAAGAAAGCTGGTGGACAGAATGCTAAGGGAAAAGGCAAATAGAATAAGAATGATGATGACAAGAAAAAGAATAAAGCCAAAAGTAAAAAATGTTTTTATTGTGATAAAAAAGGACACTTTGTCAGGGACTGTAGGAAGAAGGATAAGGACAAGGAAGCACAAAAAGGAGATGCAGGGAATGTTGAGAAGCTTGAAGAGTCTAGTGGAGATAGAGATACTTGCTATGACAGGTGAAATAAATGAGTTTTCAACAGAATGGATTCTGGACTTAGGCTACACGATGCATGTAACTCCCCATAGGAACTGGTTCTCTTCCTTGGAGAACTTGTCAGCCAAGGTAAGAATGGAAGACGTAGGGAAACAGGATATCCAAGGCATTGGCAATGTTTCTATTAAGATGCATTATGGAAAGAGGAGAACATTGAGCAATGTGAGGTATATCCCTAGTGTTAGAAGAAATCTTCTTTCAGAGAGTATCTTTGACAAGCAAGGATACAAGACCAGGTCTAAGGATGGTTTGAGAGAAATCATCAAGGATGGTAAGGTGGTTATAAGAGAAATCGAAAAGGAGGGGGGTTTATACTATGTTGTAGGTACTACAAAGATCAATCTAACAATAGAGGAAAAGGAGCTCCATTCAACCATGCTGTGGCACTCAAGACTTGGACATGCAGGAAACAAAAGCTTTAAACACCTAAAGCAACAGGGGCTGCTGCCAAACACAAGTGTGAAGAAGATTAAGTTCTATGAGGGATGTATACTAGGAAAACATCACAGAACCCCTTTCCTAAAGATTGCAAAAAGAGTCACCAGGAGTATGAAATATGCTCATAGTGACCTGTGGGGGCAAGTTTAGACTCAAACTATGGGAAGTAAGAGGTATTTCATATCTGTTATTGATGATAGGTCACAGAAATGCTGGGTGTATCTCTTGAAGACAAAGGATGAAGCACTAGATGCATTTGTAAAGTGGCATACCTTGATGGAGAACCAAACAGGAAAGAAGTTGAACTGCCTATGAATAGACAATGGGTTGGAATTCTGCAATAAGGAGTTTGATGACTATTGTAAAAGGAAGGGAATTCAAAGGCACAGAACTGTCAAGGCAACACCTCATCAGAATGGAGTAGTAGAAAGACTCAACAGAACCCTGCTTAAGAAGACCAAATGTATGCTACTGTCCTCAGGTCTATCTCAAGCACTATGGGGGGAAGCTATCAGAACTACAGCCTATCTGATAAATAGACTACCAACATCTACAAATGAGTATAAAACTCCTAAAAAGGTATGGAATGGTTTTAAACCTACATTGACTCACTTAAAACCTTTTGGATACAATGTTTACATTCACCAAACAGAAGGAAAGATTAAACCAAGAGTTGTCAAAGGGGTATTTCTAGGCTACCCTGATGGAAGTAAAGGGTATAAAGTTCTGATACTGCAATCAGGAGCCTACCAAACTCAAATAAGTAGAGATGTAGTGTTCAAGAAAACTGAATTTCCACTACTAAAGTAGAAGAATGGAGGAATGAATGTTTAAGATGAAGTCCTACAGTAGCTGGGATCAAATAACAATCTAAACCCTTTCTATGTCCCAACCTCCATGCATGAAAGAGATGAAACATAAGAAACTACTGAACAGACAACTTCAACAGGAGAAGAAACAATGGACACAGATCATTACTCTCAGGAGGGAACGGAACAAGAAGAGGAAGAAATAGAAGCTCAACAAACTCAATTGCAAGACTATCAACTTGTCAGAGATAGGGAACTAAGACAGAGGATATCAAATAGAAGATATATTGAAACTGATTTAATAGAATATGCTTGTTTGGTAGCAGAACTAGTTGAGATAGGAGCTCTAGAGACATACGAGGAAGCCGTTAGTAGGTCTAATGCAGAACAGTGGAAAGATGCTTATATAAGTGAATACACTTCTCTAATAAAGAATGAGACTTGGAAGCTAGTTCCTAAGCCATAAAATGCAAAGCTGATTCAATGCAAATGGATATTCAAGCTGAAGGATGGAATAACAGAAGTTGATCCAAAGATCTACAAGGCCAAATTGGTGGCAAAAGGCTTTAGGCAAAGAGAGGGAGTGGACTACAAGGAAATCTTCTCTCCAATGGTTAAGTTCAAAACAGTAAGTATTGTTCGGACCTAGCTACTTTGAATGATTGGGAGATACATCAGATGGATGTTAAGACAACCTTCCTATATAGGAAACTAGAAGAAACCATCTATAAGAAGCCGCCTATAGGTTTTATAGATAAGAAGAACCCTAATCACATTTGCCTGCTTAAAAGATCCCTATATGCTCTAAATCAAGCTCCTAGGTAATGGAACAAAAAGTTCCATGAGGTAGTGACAGAGATGAAATTCAAAAGAAGTGCCTATGACTACTGCCTGTATTAAAAGGATATAAGGAAGGAGGAAGTGGTTTATATGCTGGTTTATATGGATGACTTAGTTATCAAAGGAAAACTAGTACAAAGGATCCAATAAGTGAAGAATGCTCTAAGATAGAACTTTGACATGAAGGATCTGGGAAAGGCTCAGAAGCTGCTGGGTATGCAGATCATAAGGAATGAAGCAGAGGGGAAGCTGTGGTTGATACAACTAGACTATATTAAGAAGGTCCTATCTAAGTTTAATATGGAAGATGCTAAACCTAGTTCTTCTCCCATTGCCACACACTTGCAGTTGACAGCTGCTAAGAGTCCAGCAACAGAAGCAGAACAGAAAAAGATGCTGAAATATCCTTATGATGTAGGTGTAGGTTGTATTATGTATATAATGATATGTACTAGACTTGACTTAGCCTATGCAATAAGCTTACTTAGCAAATTCATGGCTAATCCAGGTATAGAACATTGGCAGGGATTTAAAATAGTTCTTAGATATTTAAAAGGAACTTTAAATCATGGGTTATACTTTTCAAAGTCTGATCTACAATTGCTTAAACATACCAACTTATATGGCTATGTAGATGTAGATTATGCAGCAGATAAAGATACTCGCAAATCGTTATTAACATATTATTTCACACTTTTAGGCAATACAGGAAAGTACAACAACAATCAGTGCTGTCTTTATTTACTACAGAAGAAGAATACTACGCTATCACAGAAGGCCTAAAAGAGATAATATGGTTAAAAGGGCTACTATTAAAGATTCAAGTACGAATAGAAGAAAACGTAATCTACACAGACAGTTAAAGTACACTATACTTGAGCAAGGATTCGATTCTGTATGAGCGTTCGAAGCACATCGACGTGAGACTCCACTTCATCAGAGATAAAATCAAAAGTGGTGGGGTTATTTTGAAGAAAATAGACAGCGATTCAAACCCTTCAGATATTGGAACAAAGATTATCATTCCAAGGAAGTTCACTTTCTGTAGAGTAGAGAGTATCTACAGATAAGTGAAGCCCCTTAAAGACGACAACTATCGAAGGCTCACCTATTCGATCTCACAATTTCAGTGAAATCTAAGGTTTTGGTTTGAAAATCGTTCATAAATTGATGAACTATGTGAAAATTCATGGAGAAGGAGGGAATAAATGTGAAGATATTCACATGTTCTCCATAAACCTTTAACGAATTCATCAATCTGAAGATAAGATTTAGGAGTTTTTGGGGCAAGACTGTACGAGTGTCTAAAAATGTCTGAGAAATTCAAAGAAGAAGGAGAAGAAATGCAATCTGGCTAAGAGTCAAAACGCAACAGAATGCATATATAACTTCTTCAGTAGTCTATAAATAAGCCACTCAGTCACAATACACATACACATCAACAGATACACACAAATATTCTTCTAATTCAAGAAAAGAGAGTGAGTTTAGAGAGTGCTAGGGTACTTATCTAAGAGTACTAGAGGGAGTTTGAGGGAACTCTTACAGGTGTTTTAGAAACACCCAATCTCTTGTAATCATCCTCTTCTTGAAGCTAGTGGAACCACAAGTGTGAGATCCTTGGATGTAGATAACATTTAAGCTATCGAACTAAGTAAATTTTTGTGTCTTCTTTACTTTTCTGCTACTCTTTATTTCTGAAAAATCAAACAACAAGCATCATCAGTGTTTGTTAATAAAGACAACAGAAACATACAAGATCCTAACAATATGAACAAAAAAAAGCTCTATGATATTACTCTTATGTTTAAGGTTAGTAACACAAAGGGAATAAGAGATAAAAAATTGCTAGAGAGGGAATATTGTAATCATATGTTATAAGCAACAATCTGAGGAATACGGTAAAAGTTATTAAAAATCTTTAATTTCCTGAAAACCAAGATCTCTTTAGTTCTATGAAATGATTAACACAAATTATAATAAAGCAGAAACTTAATTCATACCCGAAACCAATTCGTTTCAACCACCGTAGCCGTACGAATGTCCAACCTCTAAAGGTATCCACAGAATGAGTTCAGAGAACTCTGTAACTATTATAGAGATGGTTAAGCAAGAAGTGCTAGCTCCATAGAGCTTAAACCTATTTATAATAGGTTCTAGACATTTTGGTAATTTCATTAAAATTAAATTCTAATTTCAATTAAACTTTAATTAGAATTATTTGTAATTCTAATTAAATAGCATTTATGTCTAAGTAAAATCCAATATCTCATATTGATCCTTATTTATTCAATATCTCATATTTAATCATAAAGTTTCTCAAACTTTACAATCAAGTCCAACTTGATTAAATTAACTTTGCTCTCTT